>JAANSP010001486.1:0-15249 GCA_036850745.1 Homidia socia | reverse complement strand
ATCTAAAAAAGTTATAGATTTTAACTAACCTTTTTGTATTATTATCAGAATTTTTTTTTGTTTTGACAAATGATGAAGTAATCGTTTCGCAAAGCAAACATATAATCTCGGCACCAATTCAACCGAAGCGTCGCCATTTTCCCGACCTCGCCGAGGTGCTTGTGGTATTATGTGTTGACATTAGAAAATATAAACAAAATATACTTTGCTAAAGTGAACCAACAATAAGCGCTAAGAGGCTTGTAAAAATATTGTTATGATTATCCATATCCAATTTTACGTGCATTGTAGTAGGTATAAGTGTCATATCAGATACCATAGAAGAAGTGTAAATTGTGTATCGTGGTTTTGCACTGTTCATAAAGCGGAAAACGAGCTAAAAGGATTCGTGCCTGAACAAAGTGGGCATTATTATATGACGAAACAGGCGGAAAAGGATTTTAAATGTGTTTTTACATTTTCATGGCTTTCGCTGTTTGGCGTTGTGTTGTTTAGAAGAAAGAAAAACTATAAAGTTGGTGGGGACAAAGATTGAAGTGGTGTGCTGGGTGACGACAATAATAGGAGTTGATAGAGCGAGCAAAGTCAGCAAGGACACAAAAAGGAAATGCCCACTGCTACAAGAGCACATGTAATGTTTACTGTGTACATAACCTAAAGTAATGTAACATTAACATTGAAGATAATGGCCAGAAAAAAATGTCATTTTGTAAATAATCCTTTTTGTACATCCTTTACCATAAAATGGATTTCTCTGGAGCAAAAAGAAAAATATGGCGAAAAATAGCTTAAAATCTGATACGCGTATACTGATTCCGTATTTCATCTATTGATTTTATATGTATTTTTGTAGTATATGGATAAACATTTTAACAAAATGTCGTGGGAAGTTATAGCGTTCCAGTTAAGTGACTGTCCATCATAAAAATGAATTAATGATGAATTTTCTTCTATTGGTGTACTTGCTTTCATCTCCTATAATCTTTTCTACGTAGTTTGGAACGGATAAACAGGTACTTTATTTGTAAATACACGAAATTGAAAGACCAGTCAACAGCATTTTTTCATAAATATTTATTTTCCCAGAAAAAGAAGAATAAACGGCATGGAAAGAGTCAAAGAGTAGATAATGTAGATAAAGATGAGTAACATGAGACGTTACGACTCTTACGACGCAAGTTGTGTCACACAAAATATGTAAATTCCAAAAGCGAGTACAAAATGTGACTGTCCATCATAAAAATGAATTAATGATGAATTTTCTTCTATTGATGTACTTGCTTTCATCTCCTATAATCTTTTCCACGTAGTTTGGAACGGATAAACAGGTACTTTATTTGTAAATACACGACATCGAAAGACCAGTCAACAGCATTTTTCATAAATATTTATTTTCCAAGAAAAGAAGAAAAAACAAAAACGGGCATGGAAAAGTCAAAGAGTATATAATGTAGATAAAGATGAGTAACATGAGACGTTACAACGCAAGTTGTGTCATACAAAATATGTAAATTCCAAAAGCGAGTACAAAAATATTATGATGACGTTAGTGCATTTTGTAGTTTTGTTTTTATGTTATGTAACCCTTGATGTTATTATGAACGATGGTACTTTGCTGATACTCGAGTTTTGTTTGAATTAGAATTAGAGTCGGAGAGAGCATTTGTACGTCACCACATGTTTAGTCTGCACCAGAAAAAAATGCAATGAAGTAAAAACTTCAAGAAAAGCTTTAAGAGATTCATGTGGTGGATAAAGAGTAAACACGATACTTTTTTCTTGAAACAGACTGGGATACCAACAACAAGTGTACTCGAAGAGTGAGAGCTCTTGCCTGAAGTGTTGTGCACACTGGTAGAGGGGTACAATAACACAATTATGCTTTTTCTAATGACATTTTTTATTAATGTACGTCAGTAAGGGATGTTGAATAAGAGACATTTGTTTTAATTTGAGTCAACAAAATAAAAATATGAACTACCTCTTTACTCTTTTCTGGGTAACACCGTGTATATGACTAAACGGAACTAATGCAGAAACGCAATGTGATTTGAAAAAGCGAATGTAGCATGATGATGATTTACGCGAATCAACATTTCTACCTACGTCTTCAACGGACTTTTCCTTGAAAATTTGTCATTTTTTCTTTGCGTCCTTTCTTTAAGTAAGACGTTCAGTAGAGTTTTTATGCATGAACGCGGTAGTTCAATCTGGGTGAAAGGGAAAATGGAGATGTTGAAGTAGGTAGGTTCGTTTCATTCGTTCCTGCTTTCCAGCGCGTTTTTGGGATTCCTCTCTGGTGTTTGAGTATTCAAGTATTCTTTAGAGAGGATTTTAAGGTACTTTTTGTTTGCAGTTTCGTTCTTACCATTCATTTTTTCACATTCGAGTTGTGAATTCAAGGAATTCAAATGGCCTAGTAATTTTCCTTAGCATCATTCGTTTTTTTCATCTTTGTTATTACGATGATTGTTCAAAATAGTACGGTTGGGCCAGTCGGTCAGATTATTAAGGAATGAAGATTCCGAAGAAAATTCCAAGGTCATTTTAGTTGGTTTTCAGGCATTTGCAGAATTGTTTGAGTGTACCTAAAGGGGAAGCAGAAGCAGTATTACAAACGTTAAAGTTTCTTGGAACGAAACAAGGTTAAATTTTTTAAAAAACCAAAAAAAAAATCCTCAACCCCACAACCAAACAACATGTATTGTTGTATGAAAGGAAAAACATAATGATTTATTCTGCCATATTTTGTGAATTCATCAGCGTCTTCCCCTTTTTCTCTTAAAAAGCACGTACCTATTGAATGCGTACATGCATGCATAAATGTAAAAGCCGCATGACATGTGGATCTAGTGTTTATTTTATATGCAAGTTTTTTTTCAGTTAGTCATTCATTTTCAAGAATATTCGTGTTTGTTGTATTTTGTTCACTGTGTTTTTTGTAGGACAGAGTTGTTAAAGTTGTCGGCCGTCGTGAACTAGTCGAGGGTATTTACTTGCAAGTTGCAATCATCTTTTCGTACTGCAATTCTGCAATATTTATTCGTGGAGTAGGTCTGTTGATTGGAGTGTAAGCCTCCAGCTTGTCTTCATATGGATGACCTTCACTTGATGATAGTGATGATGATAAGATATGAATACAAAGTAATGCAAATTACTAAATGGAATTTGCCAGATGATGTGATAAGCAAATTCATGTTGATTCTCTAGCAGCAGCAAAAGCAAATGACAAGATGTGTATGAGTAGAGAATTTTTGATAATGCAAAAAATATTTCTTCCAATGCGGTTCCAGCACCAGCTTTCTTCCAAGTTCAGTTATAATGTCATGCCACTTGTGCAAGGATTTTTTTGTCAAGCGACGCAATGCATCACGTTTTTGACAAAGACTAGAGGAAAATTAGGAGGATAATTTGTGCTTGGATGTATGAAATGAAAAGCTCTTTTGCTTCGAGTTCAATACATAAATGAGTTTGTGCTAAACAGCGTTCATTATTGCTCTGTAAACGTGTTCATTAAAAGTTTCAGACGGGATAATTGTCTTTCCGAGAGGATAAAAATATATTTACAACCTTCTCAGCTGAAATTCTTGACATGACATGACAGTAATAGGAAATGTAATCTTTTCGATTTTGAAACACCCATTTCGCATTATGGCAAAAAATCTTCTCGGCTGAATTTATGTGTGTGTATTTTTATGAGCTGCAACACCACTACAAATTGCATGCTAGCTGTTCTAGCTTCATTTCTTTGCAAACATGACCATTGCATAAGTAACAAGTGTAGTTTACTTTACTGGATCTGCAACCTCTCTTAAAGTTGCTATGCACGTACAGTGCGAAAGAAAAAGGCCAATAAAAGAAGGCATTGACATCATATTTTATCATCTCTTTGTTTTTTTACATTATTTTACAAACTAGATAAAAATTCAAAAAAATGTACACTGATGCCCCTGATGCCTTCAAGTATATTTTTATGTCAACATAAGAAGATTTTAATATAAATAACCGAGGATGGGCCATTATTTACTTCTTGTGAGATTCTAGGCTACAAATTAAAATAGATTTCTAAAAGTATCGAAAAAAATCCATGTTGTCATCGAACATCAATTCTCAAACACATGAAGGAAAAGTGGTCAGGCTTCTTTGTTCAAAGTTTCAATATTTCTCATCCGGCAAATCATTCAAAGAGCACGTGAAAGAAACCAAGGCGGAGCGAGAACCAGAAACGCAAGGAATGAAATCATTTGNATTCTCAAACACATGAAGGAAAAGTGGTCAGGCTTCTTTGTTCAAAGTTTCAATATTTCTCATCCGGCAAATCATTCAAAGAGCACGTGAAAGAAACCAAGGCGGAGCGAGAACCAGAAACGCAAGGAATGAAATCATTTGCTGTAGTAGCAGTTTTACACAAGTTGGCAACAAATTTCTTCGAGTGGACTTTTTCATCACGAGCCAGTAAGCCTTAGTAAGCATTTAAATTAATACAATAGAGTTTACATTGTGAGTGGAAGATGCAGTGTGATGAGAAGATGTAGTGAAATAATGTGGGTGACATTGATATTTCTTGGGTAGTCTCTATTGATAGCAAAAATGAAAAGGTTTCATTATCTTTTACAAATTACATTAATCAAATCAGACAGATTGATTACGTTTTTTATATTCAATGACGATATTATTATTGCATAATTTTAACAATATTGACTTTTGGGTTTTCCTTTTTGTGTTTTATAACACTTTGTTTTATAAAAACGTGGCTTAAAGCTTGAATATTGAAGGTAGTCAGCAGGTATGATATCATTGGTCATTTTATTTAACTTCTCTCTCGCGATTATTACTATTTTACTCCTTCACAGCAACCTACCTAAACCCATAAGCATTTTGTTATGCTTTTATTGTTTTTATGGAGTATCGTATAACAAGGGCAAATGAAGTGCATAACAAAACTTTTCCCCAAAACTATGCCTTTGGCATTTTTCAAAGTCTCGTCTGTGGTCGTGGTCGACGTGATAGGCACTGGTCACTTGCTTATGCTTTTCTTGTTTTTATGGATTATCGTATAACAAGGGCAAATGAAGTGCATAACAAAACTTTTCCCCAAAACTATGCCTTTGGCATTTTTCAAAGTCTCGTCTGTGGTCGTGGTCGATGTGATGGGCACTGGTCACTTGCTCATCTATCTGTGTAGTAATAATAAAACCTGATGGTAACGAAAATAGTCAGCCACAGCACCAAACAAACTGCAGAAAGGGAGACTGGGCAAAAGTTTTTTTAATGTCTAGAAATGAAATAGGAAGGGAGTTGATCAAAGCTTTCCTTTTAAACTTTTTTGTGTGTAGCGATCATTTTCTCAAAATTATGCCCTGGGGCAACTAAACGTAATCATCCTCCTCACCAGTGAGCATTTTAAAATTTCGGGCTTTCGGAATATTATGGGGGTGATGATCACGAAACATGCAGGATGACGATGCTATTTCATTTTTCACTTTCAAACTTTTTATTGCATAACCGAGCACATAAAAAGTAGCAGCAGGAGAAAAATCAGTGCACAAAGTCAGCAGACGTTTTAAAAACCAAGCCTTTTTTATTGAACGAACAGGCTTTAAAATAATTTCGGGAAAAAATTCTAGGCTGAGAAGGAGAAGTGTGATCTTTCATGTCGGGGTTTTTCAGCCACCTTTTATTCTTCTCTTCCTACAATAATAACAATGTATGTACCCATGTTCATTTAGCTTCAGGCATTTTCACTTTCTTGATGACGACGGGTACAGAAGAGCTGACTTTATAAGTGCTTTGTTTTGGCATTCACTTCATTGCATCTATAACCACCATCTTTATCATCTTCTAAATCAATGCACGATGCAATCCTTGTTGCGCAGTAGATTCGATATTTCTCTGTGATGAAAAATGAGTTTCTGAAGAAATAGCAAGTTTCATTTACGATAAAAACTCGATGATTATATATTATGCTTTTTACTGCATAAAAAAGTCTGACGAATACCTGTTGCATTTTTATGGCGATAGATAGTCGGAGAGTTGTTGTGGTGGCGAATGAGTGGATCTTTGCACAGTGACCAAGGTATGTGCAAATGAAGGTGTCTTGCTTCATTTCGTGCTTCAATGGTGGTGGCGGTGATGGCGATGATTAAATATTGAAATGTGGAGACTCTGATTATGTCTGTCGAATCCAATCTTCTCCGCTGATTACTTTTTCTTCTTTTAATACGCTTCATTCTTTTCTATTGTCTATTCAAAAAAATGGACATGGTTGCTGATTTTATGGGAGTACTAAAATATCAGTTATTCCAAACTTTACACCAAGCGGCTCACGACGACTATTCCGATCATTAATATTTTTAATATTTTTATACTACCATTGTTAGTACAAACACGTGGAAAAGTCCAGTCAATAAATATAATCCAATCTTCTCCGCTGATTACTTTTTCTTCTTTTAATACGCTTCATTCTTTTCTATTGTCTATTCAAAAAAATGGACATGGTTGCTGATTTTATGGGAGTAGTAAAATATCAGTTATTCCCAACTTTACGCCAAGCGGCTCACGACGACTATTCCTATCATTAATATTTTTAATATATTTATACTACCAATGTTAGTACAAACACGTGGAAAAGTCCAGTCAATAAATATGAGTCAGTAAAACAAAAAGTAGATTTTATGTTGAAAAAATTTGACTACTTTTTTGGAACTTTGTATCGAATTGAACGGCACACCTGCTACCATCTCATCATGTATGTATGTATGTATGGATCCATTTAAAATTATTTTTTTCTTTTCATCATCTCAAAGAAAATAGAATGAAATAAGTTTTATACAAGTCCAAGTAGATTTATGTAAATTATTCCTTGCAAAAACTTTTAAACAAGCAGGCTGTATGATTTCTCATGATATAATAATAATAATTACTAAATTACTGGAACAAGTTCATTTATTCCAGAGGGAAGGCGTAAAGAATAGAATTGGTCTTGCATTTGACTACTTTTTTGGAACTTTGTATCGAATTGAACGGCACACCTGCTACCATCTCATCATCATGTATGTATCCATTTAAAATTCTTTTTTTCTTTTCATCATCTCAAAGAAAATAGAATGAAATAAGTTTTATAAATGTCCAAGTAGATTTATGTAGATTATTCCTAGCAAAAACTTTTAAACAAGCAGACTGTATGATTTCTCATGATATAACAATAATAATCACTAAATTACTGGAACAAGTTCATTTATTCCGGAGGGAAGGCGTAAAGAATAGAATTGGTCTTGCATCATGAGAATCACGAAATGCTTCCCAATATTTCTCGAAAAAACAATGAAACTTTGAGAGGGATAGACCGCATTCTCTTTTGAATTTGCATGACGTTGCATTGTTTTTCATTCAAAATTAAATGTAGAGCTGAGAAATTGTAGGTTATGCTCTTTTTGCAGTTATTATTACACTTATCATGTCATTATCATCATTATCGTGAATATTCCATGGTTTAATACAAAAATGATTGTTTTTGGGCTGTCCCTCTATGTATTATTTCTGGGCGATTATCTTGTTGTTTGTTGCTCAGTTTAGTTTAATCACTGGTACACTTGTTGAAGTAGTAGTAGTAGTACCACTGTAACGAAATATCTTGTGTTTATTTGTTGTACCTTATGTATAGTCTCTAGTAGTATTTACGTTTTACATGTGGTATTGGTGGCTTTTGTCGGTTTTTAAATGTAGACATGGCGTGACCAGAATTTTTTTATACGAATACAATAGCAGTACGTCCATTTATCGAGTTAAAATGCCTAATAGTTAGGGTAGTTAGTTAAAACTATCCCTTTTACACTTTGATAACCATTACATATAATTTAAAAAATTGCTACTGTTGTGTGAACGATAATGAAGGTCAAAACTCACACAACACCAATAATAATAACTTGTGTAATAATTCAAAAATGCAATTTACTAACTACTACTCTACCACAATCTACTTTTCCTTATTAAATTTTGCAAAATTCATTTAATTAATTTAATTTCTTCTTGCTTGATTAAATAAAATAAGCATTATGAAAACTAAGCTAAATAGTGTGACGTAAGCTAAATGCNGCTAAATGGTGTGACGTAAGCTAAATGCTCATATTGTATGTATTGTATTGTGATATGCAACTCCACGGGTGGATCATGTCATGTCTCTTTCTGCCACACAGTTTACTAATATTATGACTCATGATGACTGACCTACTCCTACTTGCTACAACCATTATCAATGGACCTACCCCAGCAGCACAGCCTGCAACATCTTTCCTTCCAGTCAGACAGCTTACGACTAACTGCAGTTTTATTTTGAGCTAGTAACATGACTAACATGAGCATACACTGAAGTAGCAGTGATTCCCTTTTATTTTTGTTGCGCTTCTGCTGCTCCTGCCTCCCTGCAGATTTTTTTCTTTTCAAGGCTGATATAGTATAGCAATCATTTTAGATTGCATGGCGCATTCTCTTTATATAGCTATCTTGGTATTGTTGCTGCCAGTGCTCCTGCTGGAAGTATAAGAGCTCGTGGCGGAAGGAAGGATGTGCTATAGATAGATATATTTATTCACCAAACTCTGTATCCTGTATGATGCGGCTTGTATCGCTTTTTTATTCTTCTTCTTTGTCTAGAAGAGCACTTTTTCGCTCTCGCTGTCTTGCACGTTTTCTGTGATGCTTACACAGGGAGATAAAGCGTTTCTCTTGTCTTGCTTTTTTTCTACTGCAACACAAGAGTACAACTACTGCAGTAAGCACATTTATTTTTTCAGTCTGATTTTTTTTCGTCAGTTCATGAGTTCAGTGTTCAGTTCACTTACAGCTTCCACCGCTGCTGCTACAGCTATCACTACTACTGGTAGCAAGTAAAGTGCAGGCAGTGTGTTTTGGGAAGAAATGTGTCGCAATCTTTGTTGTTTCGCACAGTAGGAAATGAGAAATTGGGTAACATTAAAAACGTAATAGTCTTTTATGTACGTTATCATTTACATACTTATTATGTTTAATTTTTATAGGAGAAAAAAACCTATAGTTTACGATAAGATGCATATTTTTTGTAGGTTTTATGTATATAGACTTTTACTTTGGTAGAAGAATATTAGCTGTTTCTTTCTAACTACATAACTGTAAGGGAAAAGTGGGAGGAAAACAGTACTGTAATGATTAATAATAACAATAAAAAATACAAAAGGTTTATTGTTCACTGATGACATGACTCTTGCTCCACCACACCACTTTTATGTTTGTTCCTTTGATTTATTATATTAGTAAACTGCTTGCTTCTGTTATGTTGGTTTGCCTGTGCTATGCCTGGGGTCCGATCTTCTTGTTTGCTGTTGATCAAGTTTCACAATAAGCACGAAAGGCTTAGAAATTTTTCCTGGTGAGGACATACCTAGTGAGTACAGACACCCCTCTTGTTTTTTAAGTCGTTTTGTGGTGTGTATGACGTGTCGCATGATGCCGTAATACATAAACAAAAGCAACAAATAACTTGTTATGACACAACGAGAAGGATGAATGAGGTGTAATCATCAAAAGCTGTTGAAATTCCTTTCTTCCTTTTGAAAGCGGCAGGCTTCTCATTTTCACCTTGTGTATTGGGCAATGGACAATGTTGTTGACACCTCAAAATGACCAAACTCTGAGGGATAAATGGAAATTTTGCGCTTGTAATAGATGCTTCCTTTTTGCAATTTAGTTGGTCAGTGGAGAAATAAAAGTGGACCTTGTACTTAAATTAGAAATGAAATTCAAGGTACCTTTTGTTAGAATGAATGCTATTTCATTTGTAACCTTTTGGAGCTAAAATTGTACTTCATGCAGGTATGCATATGTCTTTATTTGTTTTCTCCAGAGAATTCACACATTTAATTGCAAATTCGAGGTGAATGCAGTTGCTAAAAAGCGGTATTACTAAGCTCTGAGGGATAAATGGAAATTTTGCGCTTGTAATAGATGCTTCCTTTTTGCAATTTAGTTGGTCAGTGGAGAAATAAAATTGGACCTTGTACTTAAATTAGAAATGGAATTCAAGGTACCTTTTTTAAGAATGAATGCTATTTCATTTGTAACCTTTTGGAGCTAAAATTGTACTCCATGCAGGTATGCATAGATCTTTATTTGTTTTCTCTGGAGAGTGCACACATTTAATTGCAAATTCGAGGTGAATGCAGCAGCTAAAAAAGCGGTTTTAGTTTCATTATTTCGTATTCTCTCTTATGGACACAGGATTTTAGTTTTTGTTAAGTTTGTCCTTGTTTTTCACACAAAAACCAAAATAGAAAACGAGCTTTGTACAAATGTCGTTGGGGCTTTTGGCTAAACCATGTTTCCAGTCTGTTGTAATACTTTTCCAGGCAAGAAGAAAATGGAGATAAAGTTGAGAAAGTGAGAGATATTGTAGAACATTGGTTTTTCTCTTTTATACCAAACTCCCTTCTACATTTCAGATTGCTATTGCAATAAAAACTATTGTATTCCATTCAAGCAAGTGGGAATTTCACTGCAGTAGAATTTGTCGGCGTTCCATAAAATGTCAGCAGCATAATTTTCCTGTTGCTTCTTTCCAAGTGTCTATCTCCATGTATCATTTATTTGATACAAAAGAAAGCCATCAAAGCCATGTACGCCCATCCAACGCCACCCTTCAGCAGTTTGTATGCATCCGAAATCCGACACTCTTCTCCGTTCCACCTCAAAAGCTCTGCATTTTTGCTCCATAAATTTGTGCTAACCTTCTAAAAATGCATTTGATACAAAATTTCTAATATTTCTGCATTTGAATTTGATATCAGTTTCAAAGAAAATGTAATTCTTTCGGCACTGCAATCCGCAAGCTTTTCCGCTCTATATATCACTCTCATTCGTTTCCGTGTTGGAAACCATATTTGCTTTAGCAAGAATCCTTGCAATCTCCTAGAATAGTAATTTTAATAATAGAGAAATTATTATTGAAGACTAGGGAGTACGTATTGTAAATGGAAAACGAAAAAAGAGTTAGAATGCAGAGAGAAGCTAAAGGAACATTACCATGTTATCGCAGCGCAGTCCTCCTCTTTTTCCTCCCTTATCATGTACTACATCTGCAGAATGGTATTGTTGGGACTAGATTGTAATCAAGCTTGGCTTCTTCTTTTTAAAACACATTTTCTTTGTCTTCCTTTTGCAATGTGCACAGCAGTAGTGCAAGCTTAGACACAAACCCACACATATGCACGATCACAATGATTCTTTTTTGCAGTACCGCAGCCGCATCAAGTCTGTTGTACATATTGTGCTTTGGATTTTTTATGACTACATCTGAATGTTAAAGGAACATTACCATGTTATCGCAGCGCAGTCCTCCTCTTTTTCCTCCCTTATCATGTACTACATCTGCAGAATGGTATTATTGGGACTAGATTGTAATCAAGCTTGGCTTCTTCTTTTTAAAATACGTTTTCTTTGTCTTCCTTTTGCAATGTGCACAGCAGCGGTGCAAGCTTAGACTCAAACCCACACATATGCACGATCACAATGATTCTTTTTTGCAGTACCGCAGCCGCATCAAGTCTGTTGTACGTACATATTGTGCTTTGGATTTTTTATGACTACATCTGAATGTTTTTCCAAGGGTTATTATTCTCTTCTCCCAGAGGCTTTCCTGTTGTACATTACTTGTCTTCTTGTAGTAAGCTTGTCTTGTCTATTTTACTCTCGGAGCAAAAAAAACTCAACAACAGGAAACTTCCTGCATGAATGCGAAATATGTCCGTTTTCTCTCTTCTCTTTTATTTACGTGTTGTTCTACATTAAATGAACTAGAGAGTAAATATTGGAGACAGCAGCAGCACCAAGCATATATTTTTTTTCGAGGATTGTTGTGGATTTGGATGCGTTCATTTCTATCCTGTATAATTTTTTTGTCTGTGGGCAAGAAAGATGAAAGGAAAAGTATAATGGATGATTTGGGATTTTAATGGCATTGTGTCTATTGTTATTATTATTGTTGATCTTTCTCTTGGGCGCTGCTGCTGGATGCGACGCTGGTTTAAAGGTGCAGTTGTGCTACTTGTTCTTCTGGGCAGACATGAGCTGGCGTATCAACTACTGAAAACTATTATTATGATCGTATTCACTATATTATAATGGACTTGCATTCATCCTTCTCTTCTTCTGCACAATTATTTTTTTCTGCTGCTACAAAAGCTACTACCCGGACAGTCATGGGAAGAAGCAGGTGAAGTGAAAGTATATAAGACGCATCGTTGTAATGACTTTTGAGAAAAGTTTTTTAATAGAAAATCCGTATCTATTGAGTTCAGTACAGCTGTATGAGATTTTGTAGAAATATATTTTTAAAGCTTACTATATGCTATTAAAATTTAATTGTAGTGCAGTATCGTAAAACAGCATGTGGGAGGAAATAGATTGCATTTGTAGTGAAAATGTCATGTGAAAATTGGGTTGTAAAAGTGGCCTATAATATATAGTTTTTGATCATTTTCCGCACAAGTAGGGCACTCAATTTATGAAAGTTTCTTATACACACGTGACGTATCTATACAATTTAGGTAGATTCAAGGAATCTGCTTGTTCAGATTGCCGATAACAGACAGAGTGCTTTTTGCAAAAATAATAGGCAGCACAGGAAAAGGTATTCCCTAAAATCGTTAAATATGCTCTAGTTATATTCATGTAGAAAGGAAAAGCTCAAACTAAATAATAGCTTATCTGCCTTGTCTGAAGAGTGTCTTCACTGAAATTTTGCAAACATGTGCAATGTACATTCATACCATGCTGCGGATAACTTGAGCATTTTCGTTTAAATTATGCCTCAGAAATTCAGCAGACCAGTCCAGAACTTTTATTAGCAAGTAGAAAATTGGAAAAAATTGTGACGACACCAGCAGTGACACAAGATTTTTTTGTAATGAAGACCACACGTTTCTGCTGACGTGATAAGCAAATAATTTTTTTTTCTCTAAAGTGTAAAACTTTTTTATTCTATTATATTCTGACTTTAGTGTTAGTTTAGCTGCAATAAAAATTGTTGTATTTTACGAGTCATAAAAATTTCACTCCGACGAGCTAATAACTAGTATCAAATTTATTATCATGCTCTCAACAAAGTTATATCGTTGCTACAAAAAAACTACCTGCATTGAACTCACCTGTTTAAAAAAGTCATTACATATCACATCATTCTGATTTCTGTGTCGCTGCGCTAATGTATGCCATCAAATTTTTTCCCATTATTGTCGTGGTCTTAAAATTGCATTTTATTATCTGCCTCACTGTGCAGACCTTACGATGGGGACACTAGAAAATGAAATGATGAGAAGCTTCCAGAAAAGATTACTTAAAAATAGAGCTGCTCGCTCAAGGTAATGCTTTTTTTAGAATGACGTTATTGGACTAGGAAGCACTGAAAAAATAATATGTAATACGACAATGTGTAATTTTCTTTTATGAACTGGATGACTACTACTTAAACTTACATAACGAGTATTGTTAACCACAAGGTAGTAATTTAAGATTTCATTTTCCTATAGTACGTGTATTATCGTGCACAATATATCATAATAAATATATCCTGTGCCAGCAACAACAGTATCGATGCTTTAATGGTCCTATCATCATTGAACATAAGGACTAAGGACGTCTGGAGTGATTGATTAAAAAGTAAACGTATCTCAACAAATTATACAAAAGAATGTAATATGGAGTACGCTGTAGAACGTTTTCTTCCTATATACATAGCTCAGCAAGATTAACTCTTAATTTGAGAATCCTTGTAGTAAATACATCATCATCATCTTCGGTATACTAATATATTTTTATACAGTGATGTGATGATGATGTACTGATGAACATATCATGCGGACAAAGTAGTAGTGAGTGATTTTGGTGGTTGTTTGTTGGATAAAGTTCCATGATTTCATTCAGCACATTTTCATACAGCTAGTAGAAATGGTTCGTTAAAGACATACAAAAAAGTTAACCATGCATGTATAACAGTAGTTTAGCTATAGTTTGATTTTTGGATTTTAATTTGTGTTGAAGAAAAAAAATTTCGGACAAAAGTAGTAGTGAGTGATTTTGGTGGTTGTTTGTTGGATAAAGTTCCATGATTTCATTCAGCACATAATCACACAGCTAGTAGAAATGGTTCGTTAAAGACACACAAAAAAGTTAACCATGCATGTATAACAGTAGTTTAGCTATAGTTTGATTTTTGGATTTTAATTTGTGTTGAAAAAAATTGTAACTTGGATTGGATAGTTGCCTACCTAGAGGCTAGAGAAAATTATATCTAGGCATCAATCAACATAATAATATTAGCATCTCAGCAGCAGCAACAAAAATCAACCTCTGAACTTGTGTGTGTTTCGTGTGTTTTTTCAGGTACACCATTATCCAAAACGAATTCACTCGTGGGAGAAGGTCCTTTTCCAACGGCACGAGAATCACGTCTCTTCTTTTCGTTTCCAAAACCAAGACGAAAATCCTGAGAAGACTTGAACGTAAATAGGAAGGATCCTATATATTTCCCTAATAAAGTGATTGACAAGTAGTGCGTCGTCAGCATCATCCTCGTATATATTTTGTACTAGAGTGCTTGCTAGTATCAAGGAAAGTGTGTTCTTCTGAGCATCTTTTTACAAGCTCAGCTAATACCATACCGGCTTCCCTGTCATCATGGATCCATCCAAGAATCCAGTTGATCCCAACAAAAGTCCTCCTGCCAGCTCCAGCAGTAGGAACTCGATACCGTCATCCTCCTCCTCAACACCTGTGAGAGTACCAGCAAATGCCAACATTGGGGTAAGAAGAGACAATTATTTTACCAATGTTCTAGTAAAAATGATTTATCATTAGTTTCCATACAAGGCAGGGAGGAAAATTAGATTTGTGTGTTAAATGCGAAAATGCATTTTGGTAATCATCATTCATTGCATGTTCCATCTCTCGCTATAAATAGTTGTATAAGGCTACTCGCTCATGAAATCAGGGAATGGCCAAAAAATGATTTACAGGATAATTTGTAGCCTTTGGCAGACATGTCAAAAGAGTAGCATATTCTTTTTTATTATTAAAAAAGTATTAGGAAAAATGACCTGATGTTTTTTGTCTTTTATACTTTCATAAGCAAATAACAAACCGTATCACTGCGTGTGTGATATCGATTTGAGTCAAATTAAACGATTACTACAATACGTACATAGACATGGCATATGGCTTGTT
>JAANSP010001485.1:0-15250 GCA_036850745.1 Homidia socia | reverse complement strand
AGGCAGATGGCACAACAATAATATTAGTATTGATGCGGTTTTATAATATGATGTTTCGTTGATAATATGTAGCAAGTAAATACTGATGATGTACATAACAAGTCAAATTGAGGCAAAAAAACCTTTTTACAAGGTTTCATTCATAAAAAACAATTTCGTAAGAAACACACACACAGGGAAATGTTTTGCAACCTTATAGTCATGAAATATTGTGCCTGAGTTTTGTCTATTGTTTCATTTAAAGGTTGATTATTTGAAGCATATAAAGTTAAACTATTTAAAAGTTTAAAAGTTAAAGTTTGGGGCTATGTGATACGCACATTGTTTATTTTATTTTGCAAGTTGTGCTACGCATTTTCAATGATAACCTTGCAAAGGTCAAGCATAAAATTGTTTTTTATGACGGCAAATAAAGTTCAATAAAAAATATATATTTAAAAACACGAAATTGTGTAGTTCAGTATACTATTTTTGTTTGGTCCATGTTTTTGTCGTGTACCCTGTCCACATTTCATCTTTTATTAAATGAAACTGTCGAACAATTTATTGCAGAGAGCAAAACTTTTACTGATAATAATTTCAGCTTTTATGTTGTTACAAACTCTTGCATCATCACATCACACAAGCAATGGACAAAGTGTCCCCTTCTTTTACATTATTTTTAGTCTGCCTTTCCCATATACTTGTACACTTGTCAATCCTACCGTTATTTGATGTGAACATGTAGGTATTACAGCGATATGTATGAACATTTTTCTGGCAAAATATTAAAGTACAAGATTTTGCAGCAATTGAATTTTATATTCACTTTGATATCTATAATAATTATGAGAAGCTAGAGAGAGGTTTGATCTCTAAAGTTTGATTTCTCAGAAATCGATAACGAATAAAACTAACCAAAGTTGAAAGGTGGGCCAGAAAATAGATTTTTCAAAAGATCAAAAAGCACTGCGCAATTTCCCATGCAAAATAAGCTGCTACTGGGCTGTTATTTGGTTATTTATTGTACACAGGGTCTGATTTTTATTATTAAAAATCTAGAACAAGTTCTGTATTAATTCTACAATAACATTTCGGTGACTATTAAAAATATAAAAGCAGCTAAATATAAATATTTAGGTAAGTAGTACCAATTGGCCACTATACCAGTGATAATTGGAAGACTCTGCATTAAAATACCAAAGTTTTGTGTACTTTTATCTAATGACTTATTATTGTAATTACAAAAACTCTAGTCAAT
This sequence comes from Homidia socia, assembly GCA_036850745.1. Lineage (NCBI taxonomy): Eukaryota > Metazoa > Arthropoda > Collembola > Entomobryomorpha > Entomobryidae > Homidia > Homidia socia. The sequence goes on along the minus strand of JAANSP010001485.1, from coordinate 14,010 downwards.
AAGTTATCAACAAATTCCTTAAAATAGCATCCCATGTATCAGCCACTGACTCGAAATATCCATTGTTGAGACTTTGCATTGTAATGACAGGGGGATAACACAATACTATCATCCTTTTTTCTACGTAAATAAAACAGAAAAAAACTCATGTAACTTAAAATTTGTTCTGTTATTACCTTTCATTTTTTTAGGAAAAATGACAACTGATGGGATTGCGGGGAAAAAAGCTTTTTATATAGCTTACGTGGTTGTGAGGCATAGCTTTGATCTGGCTTCCATTATAGCATATTTCCAGTCGTCTACACTTTCAATGAGAAACGTCGGTTTTGTCTTTTTGTACTCTTTCAGTGTTTTGAAATCTCTTTTATCATAAACAACAGGCTTTTCAATATGGTTTGGGTACATCTGTGGTAGCATTTCATATAAAATGTCTGAGCCCTGTAAATAAAATCAGTTGAAATTATGTACAGTTGAAGAAATATTATCTTAAAGAGATGAAAATAATTCGTATTTTAAAAATCAACAGGAAGCACGCACTGGAACTTGGGTCACTTCCCAATGTTGAGTGTTCAAATTTCTCCAATACTTGGAATAGACTCGACCATAAATTCCCTCATTAACTACAGTCAGCATCTGCAAACGCACAAAAAATATTTGCATTATTTTAATAGTTTACACGTAAAATTACGTTCTTGAAAAGGATTAAGCCTTCTGTAACCTTGTTGTCTCCCAGATTTTGTAAAACATATCGCCCATCTTCGACTATAATAATTTGATAAAAACAAATTTATTATTATTTTATGAAAAAACAAAACTTTTTGAGCAAAAGAAAAATTGATTATTATTTACTACTTACTCTGAAGTGAACAAGGACTCACTGAACTAATCACATCATTAAAGCCCAAATCTCTCAGATTTTCCAGGTAGTCAGAGTCAGCATGGTAAGCCGTCTCTTAGTGTGATGTACCTCCCTTTGCATCCAGAATGCTCAAACACTTTTATGCACACACTTTTGTGAATATTTAATGATGATGTCCTGTCCTGCCAGTCTAATGGAAGATTCGTGCAGTTGTTGATACTTAGAAATAAATTTTCCCCTGTAATTAATTTAATGACATTTAGATGCACACGTTAAAACAAATGGAAATAATTACAGATAAGACAAAGTAATTGAAAATATATATTTGTACCCTTCCTGCTGAAATCTTCATACAGCGTTATTTCCACCAATGCACTAGATTGTTTAAAACATGCTACAAAAACTAATAGAAAGCTGTAAAGCGCTATATTAAACTGACAAAATTGCCTTGTTTTCTTCATTTTTTACAACTAAAAAGAAATGACCTATAAACTTGAAATGTTTTTTGGTATTTTAATGGCTTCTAATATACAGATGCGCTCTTTTTTGGAGAAATCATTGCAAATTAAATGTCTCAATAAACCAAATGCTTAAAATGTACTAGCAAAAAATAACTAAAATTCTCAACCTCCACTTTTATCAAGTGCATAAGTAAAAGCATTTAAAATACATACATTCATGTTTTTTCTTCAATTTCAAAAGTAAATGACACAAAACACTAATCAATATGTGCCTATACAGTTGTTGTAAATTCAAGAGACAAGGGGGACAGCACCAACAAACAAAACTAGTGTTGATGGTTGCATTGCATACAAATGTAGGTTAGTGAGATAGTCAGTAATTTTTTTAGAAAATATGACGCATAAAGTACTTTTTCTTGTTTTCTTACTTATTTACATGATAAGGTATAAAGTAGTAGAAATGAGTCTATGATCAAAATGAACAAACACTCCTANGGTATAAAGTAGTAGAAAAGAGTCTATGATCAAAATGAACAAACACACCTATTTATCCACTATACATTTCATTTTCTTTAAAAAATCTTGAATTGGTCATCTCATCAGTAATTCGCATGCGTACAAATTTCTAGTAATGTAAAAGCGATTGAAAACCAGCACTTTCTTTCAAGTCAAAGTGACGCTGCTGAGCTCACGTCTGTCTTTGAACTTGCAGATTATTCAGGTTTCTTGTCTTTGTGCAGTCAAGCTACTCGCTCCTCTTTTCTACTCAAGTATGCAATGCAAAATGCAATAATAATTTTGTCTTTTGCCATTTTCCCTTTCCTTTGATATGATTTATGTACCTACACCTACTCTGCGCTTAAACTCATAAAAACATGCATGACTATATGCATTACACAATACAAACAAAAGCTATTAGGATATATATCCAACATATTATATGATGAGTTTGCACCTAGTGCTCACAAAAGTTGTAAATTTCCATTGAAATTTTATTTGTATAGATAATTATCGAAATTATGAGCTTATGTTCGTAACCAGCACTTTCTTTCAAGTCAAAGTGACGCTGCTGAGCTCACGTCTGTCTTTGAACTTGCAGATTATTCAGGTTTCTTGTCTTTGTGCAGTCAAGCTACTCGCTCCTCTTTTCTACACAAGTATGCAATGCAAAATGCAATAATAATTTTGTCTTTTGCCATTTTCCCTTTCCTTTGATATGATTTATGTACCTACACCTACTCTGCGCTTGAACTCATAAAAACATGCATGACTATATGCATTACACAATACAAACAAAAACTATTAGGCATATATTCTAGCATATTATATGATGAGTTTGCACCTAGTGCTCACAAAAGTTGTAAATTTCCATTGAAATTTTATTTGTATAGATAATTATCGAAATTATGAGCTTATGTTCGCAGTAAATGAGTTTACCCAGGTATATCTCATCATGGTACTTATAACCCTTGTTTTCGGCATGTATTTGTGTATAGTAATATATCGAATAAAAGGTTTTTCCAACTGTGGGCTCAGAGGAGTTTGCTATTTCCACCACGTTTCTCACAAGTTTTCCATGCCATACTACAAGCGGTATAATCATTTTCACTCTTTGGACCTTTTTTATCAAATGCCAGTAATTGTAGTTGGAATCTATATACGATGTTATAAACAGCACATGCTTTTTAGAGTTGCCTATACTGTTTTGGATTTGAACGTAACAAATTAAATATCTTTTGTGTGAATAATTACAATTTATTTATCTACCTAACCCTTGTTTTCGGCATGTGTGTGTGGTAGTAATATATTTTTATAAAAGGTTTTCCCAACTGTGTGCTCAGAGCATTTTGCTATTTCCACCACGTTTCTCACAAGTTTTCCATGCTATACTACAAGCGGTATAATCATTTTCACTCTTTGGACCTTTTTTTTTATCAAATGCCAGTTATTGTAGTAGAGATTCTATATATGATATTATAAACAACAGCACATGCTTTTTGTCCGTGTTGTTTATACTGTTTTGGATTTGAACGTAATAAATTAAATGCTTTTGTGTGAATAATTACAATTTATTTATTTACCTAGACATGGCTTTTGTAAACGTTACTGCGACATCTGTGAAAATTTCAAGTGACACTGTAGAAGACGTTGTTGGTAGTGAAAGGGATAAAAGCAAACAAAGAAACTCGTCTGCTGGTGCTGAAGGGAAATTGTCTAGAGAAATAGTTTCATCTGCTGATGAAAGAAGGGAGTCTTTGCAGCGTAAATCATATAGACAGTTTAAATGTAATGATAAATGGTGGAGAAAAACTGTGATTTACGAGGTGTACGTGAGATCCTTTTTTGATTCCAATGATGATGGGATTGGAGACTTGAATGGTAGAATAAGTAGAAAATTATTGTATAGTATTTATCAAAATTATTTTTTATTTGAAAATCAATGACATTTACATCAAATACATAAACATGTTCCTACATACATCAAAATAGGAATTACTAGCAAACTGGATTACTTTAAAGAGCTTGGGGTAGACACGCTCTGGATAACGCCTTTTTACCCATCCCCGATGGTAGATTTTGGATATGATATTTCTGATTTTAAAAATGTCGACCCAATGTTTGGTACAATGGAAGACTTTAAGAAACTTTTACGTGCAACGAAGGACGCTGGTATTGAAATATTTTTTATGGTTATACTGCATTTAATTATAATTTTTACCAAATATTTTTTTTTTACTTTTTAATTCATTTTTTAGAAATGAAACTTGTACTGGACTTTGTACCCAATCACACCAGTGATCAACATGAGTGGTTCAAAAAGTCTGTAATGCAGGAGGAGCCCTATACAGATTATTATGTGTGGAAGTCTCCTAAAGGTTTCAATTCGAACGGAGAACCTATACCTCCCAATAATTGGGTAAAACATTTTTTTTAATTTTCGATAAATTTTCCTTTTGCATAAATGCAATTCGTAGTACCCATTGTGGTACCCAAAATATATAATTAAAACAGGCGCTGCTATTTTTTGTAGAAAAGTGTTTTCAGGGGCTCTGCTTGGGAGTATAATAAATCACGAAAAAAGTTTTATCTTCACCAATTTGCTACAGAACAACCAGACTTAAATTTTAGGAATCCATCGGTTATTCAAGAGATGGCAAACGTCATGAATTTCTGGTTGGAGCTTGGTGTTGATGGATTTCGTCTTGATGCTGCCCCTCATTTATTGGAGGATGACCAATTCAGAGATAGCCCCCCTGCAAATATTACTGGATCAGGAGGTATATTGTATACTGAAGAGGATTATTGCTTTTGGAACCATGTGCACACGTTGTAATTGTCCAGGTGTGCTGGATATTTTGGCAACATTTAGAGACGTTTGCAATCAGTGGTCTGTTAAAGATGGAAACGAAAGGTAGCAAACTGTATAAAATTATTTACAAGCATTTTAAATTTCATTATTTTCCATATTTTTGAAAAGAAGTGCAAGTTTTTAATAACGTGGATACAAACGTGTAGGGTTCTAATGCTAGAGGGATATCTACCTTTACCTGAACTAATGAAATATTATGGAACACTGACAAATCCAATAGCTCATTTTCCCTTTAATTTTGAGTTACTTGGCTTAAAATCAGGATGTTCTGCTACCGACGTATTCATTTGTATAACCAATTGGCTATCTGCTTTACCTAACGTGAAGTATTATGGAACACTGACAAATCCAATAGCTCATTTTTCCTTTAATTTTGAGTTACTTGGCTTAAAATCAGGATGTTCTGCTACCGACGTATTCATTTGTATAACCAATTGGCTATCTGCTTTACCTAACGACTGTTGGCCAAACTGGCAGGTACTTCTTTTATGTACAAATCTACTACAAGTGTATTTTATCAGACAGGCAATTTTAATACTATTTTGTGTAATTTTTTATCAGACAGGCAACCACGACCAGCCCAGAATTGCATCCAAACTCGGTGAGGAATCGGTGGACATAATGAATCTTCTTTTACTCTTGCTGCCGGGCACGGCAGTGACGTATTACGGGGAAGAAATTGGTATGAGAAACGCAGACATTACATGGGAGTCAGACGGTTGATCCAGCTGGAAGGAATGCAGGGCCCAAAAGATACCACTTGTTTTCCAGAGACCCGGAACGCTCTCCCATGCAATGGAATTCAAGTGGTGCAACTGCTGGTATTTTAAATAGACTTCTTTTTCTTAACAAAGTTCCATCGTGAAATATTTGCCGTGAATTGCACAACCAATACTTCATTTGACAGGGTTTTCCAATTCCAATACACCATGGCTGCCTCTGTGTTCTGATTTTCGCAACGTTAATGTCGATACCCAAAGAATGGCTGACAAAAGTCACTTGAAAACGTATTAAATCATTAATTCAACTCCGAAAATCAAAGGCTTGGGAAAGCGGCAATCTTGATATTCGAGTCTTGTGTGGTGGATCAATATTAGCATTTACAAGGTGAGTTTGTCGAAACAATATTATCTAACATCAAACAGCAACTTTTCGACTGATCATTGTTTTTCATAAGAGCATGCCACAATAAGTACTACCTAATTTTATCTTCTTTTATTTATGCTGTTGCGGTTACTCTTTCTGACATGACTTTTTGTAGAGTTGACATCACGTCGGGAGAAGGTCTCCTTGTTGTAGCAAATTTTAGCAAAGTGACAGCTCAAGCTGACATTACAGAATTTACTCACGTTCCAAAGGAAAAGAACTCGGTAGTTGTTGCGGCTGTCATTGGTTTACTGGAAGGATATACAGAAGGGTAAAAGCATAATAAATGGTAGCATGACCCATAATGACATTTTTTGCAGTCAGTTACTGGTAACTTTTTATTCTACTTTTACTCTCTTTAGCTCGACGTTTTGTGCTTCTGAAAAACTCAAGCTGAATAAAATGTCTGGCCTTGTAGGCAGTTTCATCGTGAAACAATAATGAAGAGATCTAGTTAATCAAAGAAATGTTGGAAGCTTTGTACAAAAAAATTGTAAATGTCCGAATGAGTAATGTTGATGAGGATATATAGCTATTGTTAATAATGAATGTATTTACTAATAATTAATAAGGAATAAATAAATTACGAGAGGATCAAACAGAATGCAAGAAAGGCATATAAAGTAGCTGTGGCTCATTTTTATCCAGTTTCAGTGATGCATTATTCCATGTGGCGCATACTTGTGTGCAGACAAATTCATTGTGTGAATGCAATTTGTAAATTGGAATGAATTGCTCAACCAATGCGAATTGATCTTTGGGCAAAATAATTTGATTTCTTAAAAGAAATATTATTTTCATCATTGAAGTGGGTACTGGGTAGATTAATAATCTCAATTTGAGTTACTCTCAAAGTCCAAATGGACAGGGCAACATGCGAAGCATATTATTTAAATCCCAGCTTAAATATAAGTCTTTGCTTTCGTCAATTATTTCATTGCATTCTGCATGGAAGACAGTACAGGGTTTGGTGGTTTGGGCGGTACTAAAGGAATTGACGAGTTTGTGACGATAATTGCTAATGATTATTTCATGGACAGTCCCCAGGTAGGTTGTACGAAGAATTTAAGATTTTTTTTTGCATTCAACTTAACACTTGAATACTTTACAATAAATATTTTAAAACAGATTGTTACTGATATATGACGAATCTTGGGAGATTTCTGATATGATTATGAAATTAACCATTAGCACAAATAAAGCATTCGTCTCATATTTTCTACCTTTGGACGAAGTCATTGGCCAAAGAATTCGAACTAGTATGGTTCTATGGGCATTTCATGCAAAATATAACAAAAATTAAATCTTCCATACACTATTTTCTTTAAAAACACATATTTTCTTGAGTAGGTCCTGCTGACCATTTTACACATAAACTGCTGCCAAAAGCAAATGCGTTTTTGGTTTTTACAAGAGATGAGAACGGGTTTTTCTTCAATAGGTCCTGCTGACCATTTTACACATAAACTGCTGCCAAAAGCAAATGCGTTTTTGGTTTTTACAAGAGATGAGAACGGGTTTGAAAACATTTTGAGACGGATGAGTGTGTACCCCTGGTGGAACAAGCGAGCCAAAATAATGGTCATGGTTAAAGAAAAGTCTTTGCAGCCAACAAAGGTAAAAGATTCAAAGGAAATAACTGAAATGAATGCTGTTTAGTATTTGGCCACATTTATGGTTATTGAAAAATGAATCTTTTAGGGAATTCTTGCAATGCTGGAGGATGAAAAGATTTTTAATGGGGTTGTGGTCACTGAAGTGGCAGTGAAGGACAATACAACTACAACGAACACCACACAATCGGAAGACTATGGGAGCATTAATATTAACGCGACATTTAAAGTATGCGTTTAAAAGTTACACTACATAATTTTCAGATAACTAATAATTTTATAGTTTGTTATCAGAATAATGATAATTAAAAGTTCCTATTTTCTAGTCTGTGGATTTACAAGTGGTCGCACTGGAACCCTATCCAATGGCAAATCATACTAAAGATAGTTTATGTAGCTAGATGGACAAACGGAGAACTACAAAAGTTGCGACCCGTTTTTGAGGAAAAAATCAACAATTTGCGTTTGAACACGTTGAAAATTTGTGTATTTGAATTTCCACCCTTGGTACTCAAAACAGAAGTGGCGCCAAATAAATATGAGTACTCTGGCTTGGAAGTACGACTTTTAAAAGAGCTTGCAAGGCTCTTGAACTTTACATTTGAGTTTTTCGAACCTCCAAAGGGTGAACGATGGGGAGTTGATGTAATTATCACAATAATAACTTACTTACTATTCTACTGTGCACGTCATCTTTCAATCAGACGAATTTCATGAAACTTTGTTACTACATTTATGCCTCATTTTATTCAGTTGGGGGATAATAATTGGACAGGCCTGATAGGTGAAACACAAAGATGCCAAATAAATATGAGTACTCTGGCTTGGAAGTACGACTTTTAAAAGAGCTTGCAAGGCTCTTGAACTTTACATTTGAGTTTTTTGAACCGCCAAAGGGGGAACGATGGGGAGTTGATGTAATTATCACAATAATAATTTACTTTCTATTGTACTATACATGACATGATGTTTTAATCAGACGAATTTCATGAAACTTTGTTACTACATTTATGCCTCATTTTATTCAGTTGGGGGATAATAATTGGACAGGCCTGATAGGTGAAACACAAAGAAAAGCAGACTTTGGCTTTGCCAGTGTTTTTCTTTTGGACAACCGCGAAAAAGCCGTTGATGTGTCCACCCCATACGACCAGGATCAAGGTTGTTTTGCGGTTCCCCGTCCCGAAGCTCTTCAGAATTGGCTTGGTCTTGTTCTACCATTTTCATGGCAAGTATGGGCTTGTGTTTTAGCAATGGCCATTGTTGCTGGACCAACCTTTACCGTCATTACCAGACCTCTAGGAATGGACAGGTCAATGACCGTTGGTCGTGGGATTATGTATGCCTTAGGTTCCCTTGTGTCTGCACAGAAAGCTCCTCATGCAAAGAGCCATGCACTGAGATCCTTTATTATTTCATGGCTCATATTCTGCTGGCTTGCATGTATTTTATACCGGGTTGCTTTAATTGTCTCATTGACTGCCGGGCCAAATGCATTTCAAATAAACACGGTGGAGCAAATTGCACGAGCAGGATTGGAATGGGGTGGTTATCGCGAAGTTTTGAAAGCCTTTTCCAATACGTCGGGCAATGTACAAGATGAGAAATTTTTCGATAGGTTTGTGGAAGTCACAAATTCCTCAGAGGCAATAGAAAGAGTTGTGCTTAAGGGGGACTTTGCTCTGCTAGAAAGTGGAAAACTTTTAAAGTATACACAACGAAGCAAATATTTTAATGGGTATTCCTCCTTGTTCCATGTAATAAAGGAGTGTCCGACACGGTACAATGTTGGTTTTGTTATGCCTATTGGTTCACCTTTTCTGGAAAAAGTTAATGAGGCAAGCTATTATTGTTATGATAAGTATTTAATGTTTTTAGCAACACCTTGCAAATTCTCTTCAATATGATGAGGTCTATTCAAACATTTATTGTTTTCCAGTTGATAAGGCGTCTCCAAAATGCTGGCATTATTGAAAAATGGTACGATGACATTCTACATACAGCCACCGTTAAAAACCCAAATCGCATATCATCAGCCCAAAACCAAAAGGAGCGCGGACTGGATATTGGGGACTTGAAGCTTTGCTTGATATTGATCCTATGCGGTCACTTTATCTCTTTTCTTGTGCTGCTAGGAGAGCACTGTCTGAACTGGTACCGCAGTGGCAAAGCTGCTAGGCTGGGAAGTAGCCTCATTCGGAAAATGAGCACAGTCTCAGGATTTTCTACCACAACCGCATCATCTAGACACTTGGACTCTCCATAAAAACCCAAATCGCATATCATCAGCCCAAAACCAAAAGGAGCGCGGACTGGATATTGGAGACTTGAAGCTTTGCTTGATATTGATCTTATGCGGTCACTTTATCTCTTTTCTTGTGCTGCTAGGAGAGCACTGTCTGAGTTGGTACCGCAGTGGCAAAGCTGCTAGGCTGGGAAGTAGCCTCATTCGGAAAATGAGCACAGTCTCAGGATTTTCTACCACAACCGCATCATCTAGACACTTGGACTCTCCAGTGACTCCCTCCGTAATCATAACTGATACGGATGACAACGATGATGAAGAATCATGCCGTACAGAGTCGTTGCGGTCACTTCCATTGGAAATGGAGCAGGGTTGGTGCGTTGACGAATACAATGATGCTGTAGCAGCCTCGCTGGGAGATCTAAAAGCTATTTCTTGTCCTCATTTTAAGCAATATAAAGAAGAGTGACTAGGAATGTAGCAGGGTTGGTGCGTTGACGAATACAATGATGCTGTAGCAGCCTCGCTGGGAGATCTAAAAGCTATTTCTTGTCCTCATTTTAAGCAATATAAAGAAGAGTGACTGGGAATAAAATTCATGTAAAACGACAGTAGTTTTAGCAAGATAGAAAATTATTTATTCTCAATCGGCAAAATTGACAACAGTAATTTTACAAAATATGTATTAAAGTGCTGAATGCAATCAAATTAAAGATTTTTTCTCAAATAAATCATTTTTCCTCCATTCGCATAGCCACATCTTTCAAATTCAACTTGATAACCCAAACTTTCATAAAACTTTTGTGCTTGCTGAAAGTCCATAGTACCTACACTCGCAAAACTACATTGTTTTCTTTTTCCCAAATCGTGAACTTTCTCCATGATCATTTTTCCAATTCCTTTTCCCCTGTAATCCGGTGCAACCCACAACTGGTCTGTGTAAATTGATCCATAAACCAGAGAACCATTGCAGCCGCCTACGATAGTTGAAGTGGTAGAGGATGGCACATTTTCTCCAGATGCAGCAACGAGTTGAGATGATGATGACGCTGATGTTGTTGCTGGAGTTGTATTAATGCTATTGCTTTTTTTGGTTCTTAGAAAAATTCCGAATGGATATGCGTCACTAGAGATATTCTGAGCTCGAGACTCGTCGTTGATTTTTTCTGTTAGAAAATCAATTTCAGCTGTGGAGGGGCTAAATGACTCGTGAATTTCGAGGTCGAGGTCAGCCATTATTACTAAAATTCTGTGTGTACAGGGGGAAAATGATTAAACTTCCAAGCGTACACTATAAATCATTAACTGAGTAAAACTAATTAGGTCGATATATTAGATTTCTGCTACACTGGATTAGGTATGTGGGTCTTACTTGCATGGTTCAGCTAATGAAACATGAGGGGAAAACAATTATTTTATGAAGATATTTGTTCATCCGTTCATTTTTTGATTAGATCCATATTCCATATAACCTACATATTTGTATGAAAGCAAAGCATTTTTTCATCAATTTAAAAACAAATGCAATATTAGGTCGATATATTAGGTTGCTGCCACACTGAGTAGGCATGTGTGTCTTACTTGCATGGCCCAGCTAATGAAACATGAGGGGAAAGCAATTATTTTATGAAGATATTTGTTCATCCGTTCATTTTTTGATTAGATCCATATTCCATAAAACCTACATAGTTGTGTGAAAGTAAAGCATTTTTTCATCAATTTAAAGACAAATGCAAAGGTCACGTTGAGTTGCTTATTCCATGTATCAAATACTTATTGGATCAAATATATTGCTCTTAATATTGCTTTAATCAATAAATAATACATACCTGAAATTCTCAAAACAGGATGTTATATTTCATATAAAATTGGGCGCACAAATGTTTTTTTATTTGGATTGTTGACATTACATATCAAACTGGGTTAAAGATTGGCTCTTGTTAATGCCCGATTGTGCTACATGAGCTGATAAAGAAATGTAGGTAAAACAACAGACGTACAATATGGAACACTGCAGTGTATGCGACAATACAATATTGTGGAGTGAGTATGTATTCTGTAAAAAATGTAATATATAAAAATACATGCTGGCAAGTGGCAACACGTTCTTTTGATCTCGTATAATTTTCATGCTTTATAATAATATTACAATTTAGCGTTTTGACGTGCTGATGTGCTGTTGCTGTTACATACCAGCAAACTGCCAATTGCAAACATGGCATTTCCGTCCTCATACAGATAGGTAAAAAAAGAAAGATCAAGACAAGCCCGTGTCACAAAATATTCTGCCATAGCGAAACTTTCGTATGTACAAAATTTTCTGAATTCGCAGTTTTAATTTTACATGCTAGTCAATTTGGCTTTGGCTTTTAGAATAGTATACTCAAAATGAGTGAGTGACATGGGGGTTCAAAATTTGATGAAATTTATGTCTAATTTTCATTGGGCAGTATAGTATCATCTACAGAAATGGAAATAGTATTCGTGCCATATTAAATTGCTACTTTTGTATCATCAATCGCCAACATCTCTCGTCATCATCATCATCACTTTATCCACTTTACAACAACCCACAAGTTTGAAAAGCAAAAAATGTAATAGTCACGACACAAAGTCGCAACGCTTAAAACTCAGCCACTACCCACTACTCCACTACCAAACTCTCGACTCTATATATTCCTCCACAAATTTTCTCTTGATCGCGGCGAGAGAGAGAGAGAGAGACGCAAACGGGATAAAAAACTGTAATATGGAATGTGCATGTCCGTCAGTCCTCCTCCATATCTACTTTACACAGCAGAAAACAAGCTCTTGTAGTATTTGTAATGCACACAGAAGATATAAAATGAAGAACGGAAAGCTACACATTCTCTGTGATGACTTGTAATGCTTGCTGGCTTTTTATGTTCGTGTTATGTTCTATGAAATGTGAATGAATCTAAATTCCAAATGAAATGTACGCATGCAGACATGTAGGTATAAGGATGTATTATATTATACCTATAAAAATATAACATGCCCACGGCATGCAGACATTCTCCTTTATCCCTCATACGGCCAAAATTTAGGTAGTGCAAAGAACCAGACAAGACACACTTGTACCAAGAAAAATAAAAGTGATCATCCTTGATTTTTTCCATTTAGTCTTCTGCTATGTGCTCTCATCTTGCTCTATAGCAGATGGAAACTGCGGCAGTATATATCGCGCATTAACTTGCACAGAGAGTTGTGAGCAAATGGTGAACAAAAGACTGTGATAATTAAATTTATTAATACTTGTGTGAAAAATAATTTGTTTTTAAACCTCATACACGTCCCATTCAATTTGCGTAAAAAAGAACCGAGAGTAAGGTAAGTATTATTAGAGTACATATTGACAAGTTTGTTTACATTCAAAATTTAAGTTGCAAAATGCATCTAGACTAAAAGGCCATGTTTAACACACGACAAAATATTTGGTAAAATAACAGCTCCTTAACACAAGATATACATCACATCTACTATTGGGCTACTTAATAAACACAGCAGCATTTTTTTTCTCCATACTACCCATGTGGAAAATAGTCTGCCTTGATCCCTCCTTTATCATATAGTTCATCATCATCACATTATTCAAACTGAGTGTTTCGCAAAACATAGTTATGCTCTAATACTCTATTTGATATTATAGAGTTATATGCAGCTCGAATTCGAAAGGTTCTGTGATTTTGTTAAATGCTAAATAGTTCAGTTCCAACAACATCTATCGTTAATATTTAGTTATCCATGATGATGATAACTCTCATATGCAGTTCTTGGTAAAGCCAAAGCATTAGAAGAAAGAGCAAAGACACTGCATGGCCTTTTACTAAATGATGTGATTAGTGATATATTGTTATTGCTGAGGCAAGCTGCGACATGTTATGAATGCAACCTTAAATGTTCCTAAATACTTTCAAGTAAACTCAATTGAGCTGTGATGAACAAAGTTTCGTTTGCGGTTAATCACCCAATTCAATAATGTTTCTGATGATAATACAACCTACATGGTGCAGCACGACAGTGTGTGTCGTGTACACAAATTGAAGTATATATTGAAGTTGTTCTGAACAACCGAGCAATGAAGATTTGGATTTTAGAAAGACATGTATTTATTGGGAACCTAATTAAGTAAGACAGGCAGACTACGGCAAACTACGTCTACAAAGAGCTTATTTAATTAACCTTCATCACGCATAAATAGAAAATGAGGTAACTCCATGCTTGTCATCACTTAATTATTGTTTTACATAAACAAGCATCCAAACAAATATACAGACACTTAAATAAAAATATAA
>JAANSP010001484.1:0-15253 GCA_036850745.1 Homidia socia | reverse complement strand
AGCATAGTGGATGTTTTAAATTATTGTCATGTATTTTTTAAGGAAAGCATGTACTTATTACTGTTCTAGATGTCATTATTGCTGTAGGTCTGTAATTCATAATTATGTTTAATAAATTAACTGAACTCAAATGGAATCGATTCCAGTTACCTTTTTTTGTGATCAACTTAAGACGTTTGTAACTCGTAATTCATGTGCATATTATATAGATAATATGCATGTCGTCATGTGGTATATATATATATGTATAAAATACGATAACATAATCGATATCGATGTGATTCAACGGATAATCTGGGTTAATAAATAATTATACCTTAACTTTTTTTGTTTTTTTCTTTTCTTCTGATATGATCCGAACGGGATAAAGAGACTGTGTAAGTAATTAATTCATTCGATTTTTGTGCGCTACACATGTTGTTGTAGCAGTTTAGCTTAATTCTCTAACTGTTGCGTTGTATGTACTTTGTATAGTTGTCTGTGACAATAGTGAAAGTTGGAATATTTTTAAGTATAATTCTCCTACAACTCTGCAACAACATGTTAAACAATGGAAGTTTAAATTGTTGCTTAACTGTTTATATTATTATCATCATCACTACATAATTAGATTTGAAAATTTACGATACGCTACAATCATTAATATGATCATATTATATAGTCAATTTTACTCTGTTACTCGAGTATTTATGTAACTGAATTTTCAATGTTGGAAAATAAAAGAAATGAGCGAACCACAAAACAAAAAGGTGCTTCAGAACATTGAGAAATATATTTATTGAATTCATCATTTCTTATAAACTGCTCAACACATTAATCATAGTATATTCGCTAATAATTCAAAACTCAAACAATACTTTTTCACAAATATAATAATAATATACATGAAATCATCATCTTCCACAAATATATACTTTTAAAAACACGTTAAAACATATACGGGTTTTATTCATGATAATGTATCGTTATATTTCTAATGTAAATATCATATAATTCATCATAAATATACAGAGTATTAGTATCTACTTACATGTGCGGTGCTAGAAAATAGAAATATTGACTGACTGACCTGATCAATAACGCGTTCTTTCACCATTTCTCTAGCAAACAATGATTTAAATAAAAACTAAAAAATACAAAAAAAGAAGAGCTAATCTACGGAAATTAATCATGATAATAATAAGAGGGTCATATACATACTAAGCATTTTTTTACGCCCATTTACAAACTATAAATTTGACCTTATAATAGCAATGTAGTTCATGATAAATATAGACATGGTAGTTCCAACTATAATTCACTTTGAAATGTAGAAATATACAAATAGGTATGTATGAGTGGTATGATTATGTACGTTAAAACTTGAAACATTTGTTTTTAGATCCATTTAAACTTACAATTTATTTTTATATTTTATTACACTTATTATTAGAATCATATTTTGTTAGCAAATAGCTACTCTTCCAGCCTCGAGTGTGCTAGTAAAAATACCTATATGAATATTATCAAAAACAGTTTTCTATTATCATCATCGTCCAGTACATTTTCAAATTTTAAACAGTATAGAAATATATAGATATATATATGTATGTATGTGTGTATATAAAGAGTGGCTCCATTCCTGGAATACAATATATATACACTGTTTGTTATACTTGGAAAAACACAAGGCATGCACTATCAACTTTAGATATAGATAGTACATGAAATTTTTCATCATTTCTAGGGACTCTGTTGCAGGCTTCAGTTGTATAGAAAAACCTCCATACAGTTAGTCTTGTACATCAGGTCACTAAATAATTTTAATTCAACTATGCAATGTGCAACTATAAGATATAACACAGTGTTTGCTATTTAACAACTAACTTAATGTAATATTAATTGTACCGCACAGAGACAGCTTTTTTAATAACAATTTTTTAGACAAATATATAGATCAAGGATTTGAAATGAAATAGCCTATTTAATAGTCAAAATGTAACATCATAAACTGATTGGAATTCATCTCTGCTGCTTACAATTATTTGCCTTGTTTAAGCTCCAAGGCGTTCTGATTCAGGTGTGCGGCGGCGGCGGCGGCAGCGTCGGCATTCATTGGAATCATATTGTTTTCGAGTCCATGTGTGTGAGAAAGATGCATAGGTGGATGCATGGTGTAAGGAGATCCATGATGATAATTTCCCAATGCCATAATTGGTCGAATGTGATGGTGAAAGTGAGAGCCGGATATCTGCAGTGAGTGCTGCATTTGCAAAGCACTAACGACGGGACCGTGATGAGCCTGAGATAAAGACATGCCATAAGAAGAAACCGGTGTGTTTCCTGCAGCCATAACCCCGCCGGCAAGACCCCCACCACCACCGTATTCAAGATTATATGCACCGTCGCCTGTAATTGATGTTACCTTTGGATAAGCGTTTGGAGGTTCCGTGCCATCACCTCCATTTTCTAGTTGCTGACCGTTGGGCATCCCTGCATTCATTGGAATCATGTGATGTTGAAAATTTGAAACCATGTGCCCCATAGATTGGTGATGATGGTGAATAACATTCATGGGACCGATTGGAGTAGGTAATCCCCCTTCAAGAGGTCTGTAATTCATTCCAGAATCGTTAGCTTCTGTTGATGTACCAATCGAGGATGGTGCAGAAGTGTAGTTGACATTGTTTGGTATTTGCTGGTAACCCATTCCACCAGCAATGGGAGCCATTGAAAACATACTGACAGCTGGGGTAGCAGGTACTGCAGGAAATTGAGACGGTGGGTAGCTACGCAGCATGTCTGCAGGTTGTGGTATGCAATTACTGCTTGCAGTTGGCAAAGGAGCAAATCCTGGTGGTGGTGCTGCTCCAATTGGAGGAGGTCTCTCTACGTTCTCGCCATTTACTAGCGGGGATCTACTGTCAAACGGAGGAGCTGCTCCTACAGGCATTACTGATTGGAAGGGCATATGCATTCCAGCAGGAGCATTGTGACCAAATGGAATTGTGGGCTGAGGTTGTTGTTGTTGCTGAAGCTGCTGCTGCTGATGTGGTGGTTGTATCGGCATTCCAATTGGCGTCATATGGTTGAATGGCTGACCGGGTGGTGTTTGTATCACAGGTCTGGAGGACGCTTGTTCTGGTAAATATGGTAGTCCATGTCCAGAATGGCCACCAGTGATTCCCATATACATGTTACCAGGAGGACAAAATCCAGGTGGTGGTAAGATCATGTTGCCAACTGAATGATTATTATTAGCTACGCCTTCAGGGCCTTGTGCATTTGCAGCATCCATCTGCTGCTGATTGGCCAAATCAAATGTAAACGTTACCCCTTCGTTCTTTTGAAGCATTGCTTGGATCTGTTCTCCATCTGCATTTGGACTTCCAATGTCTCCAAAAAATACCACTTCTGTGAATTAAAATACACCGCCATTTGTTTGTAAATTATTATGATGTAACATTTCTCTTCAAATATATTTTTGTCGTAATATATTGCTTACCTTTTACAGGTTTACTGGCGTCATTCTTAGCATCCTCTAGTTCCTGACTGCGTTTCAGCAGTGCCTGTAGACTGTGGGATATTAGCGCTTTATCAGTTTGAGGTTTTGGAGGAGAAATTACATCAGGTTTACGAATCACGACGGGAGTATCCAAATTTCCATTTCGTAATTGCTGGGGAGATGCCTCCCTCTTCACCGTCTCCGATGGCCATGGACTATTATACTGCAATTGCGGTTGTGGTTGTGGTGCTGCGATTGGAAGTATTGGTTGAATAGGTAACTTGACGGGAGATTCTTCTCTTACCACAAAATTCGGAGGAAGCCTGTCCATGACACGTTGCTGGACAGTACCATTGCTGAGAGTCTCTGCCTCCTCAGGAGTTAATGAAACTAGTTCTTGCTCTCTCGTTTGCGGATCATCCTCTTCCCGCTTGTTGACGTACGTACAATTCCTGGCAAAATGACCGATTCGATAGCATAACCTACACTGGCGGTCAATTGGTGGATTGCCATCTCGAACTTGCCTCGCGTCCAAATAATACTCTAGGAAGTTGACCTCATTTCTTAAGTGATCCGTAGACCGATGAAAGAACATGCGACATTTCTGCATCGTTTTTAAGATGTGTACGCTCACTGGAAATGTAAACACAAAATTATACCATTTAGTACAAGCAATAAAAACATGCAATTGTAGTATTTAAAAGTTTTATATTGTACTTCTTCGCGTCAGTCCCGATCCCAAGTTGTGAGACTTATCAAAAGGATCTTCTATCGCGAGAGCGTCAGTGTACCAACATTTAGCAGCTCTGGTCAGAGGAGTGGACTGACTGATCGTAATGACATATTTTTCATGCTCAAACTTTTCCACATAATAATTGAGAAAAGCAAGCCATAGTTGGCTAACGCTTTCTTTGTTTCTGCCAAACCCATCCCAAGTTCTTGTCTAAGTTGATAAACAAATACGGCATCAGGGTAAAGAAAAATTGGGTTAAAATCACTATAAAAATGAATAAAAGTTTTGCTTAGTATTTAACTTACAATGAGATTAATATTCTTCTGGTACTTGATCAGATGACCATCACAATGAAAGTTTTCCCTTTGTGGCTGGCTTTCAAGCTTTGTAATGAAAACAATGTAAATAAACACAAGTATAAGCAAGGTTTATTTTTCCCATACGACTCATGCTATATAAATCATTGCAAAAAAATAATAATCCCACCTCTTGTAGTACCGGCAGCACTGGGACAGAATGATTAACACAAGTATAAGCAAGGTTTATTTTTCCCATACGACTCATGCTATATAAATCATTGCAAAAAAATAATAATCCCACCTCTTGTAGTACCGGCAGCACAGGGACAGAATGATTTTGTAGAAAATGAATTAGCATTAGAATATAGCTATAGGATGACAGGCTACCCTTTGACGCGTCACCAACATCACAAAGTTTGACCAACTTTTTCAAAAATAGTCCCAGCCGCTGAAATTGGAGTAGAAAAAAATTCGTAATGTCTTG
This sequence comes from Homidia socia, assembly GCA_036850745.1. NCBI lineage: Eukaryota > Metazoa > Arthropoda > Collembola > Entomobryomorpha > Entomobryidae > Homidia > Homidia socia. The sequence goes on along the minus strand of JAANSP010001484.1, from coordinate 10,253 downwards.
TCATTTCAAATATTATGTAGATTCGAAAAGTAAAAGTTTTTAAGAGAAACTTCTTACAGCCACACGAGGGTCCAAATCGACATATGACCTTAAAAGCTCAGTGTTGTAGATTGAAAGCCTATTGTAAAGACTAACATCCCCATCTAGTTTATAGGTCAAGTGTCGAAATTTTATCAATAGGAACCTTTGCTGAAGGAATCGACAATATATCGGCCATTTTCCCTGAAGCTTTTAGCGAGTTAACAACCTTCTCAAGCACATCATTGACATCGATCAGTCTAATGCCGCGTTCCTAAATTTAATTAATTTTTTTACGATCGAGTTTCCTAAATTTATTTTAAATCCCGAAAAAGTAAAATGGAGTAATTGATTAAAATGTTTTTAGACTTACACCAGGTGGAACAATGACATCGTTAAAAGTTAAACAAATGTCTACATCTGAAGAATGCATGCCGAACCCATTGAATGTAGAGCCGAACAGGGTAAGACAGATGTTGGGATACACAGGCAACAATATGCTTCTAACCTCTTCCACAATTCGTGTGCGTATAGTAACATCTACACTGTCTAAGGCTTCCCGATCTGAAATAAATTAATTTAACATTCTTAAAGTTTATTAATTTTCACTAAACTAAATATATTGTATATACTAAAAAAAAGTCGAAATTAAAAACACACCATAATTGACAGCAATCGCGTTGTTCAACCTGCCAAGTGTCAACGGGGTAGGATATTCAACGGGCATGTAAGGAGGAACTGTTTCTTCTGGGCAACTGTTTTTAAGATGACCTTCTGATCCACAAGACTTGCAAATTCGTATAGTAACATCTACACTGTCTAAGGCTTCCCGATCTGAAATAAATTAATTTAACATTCTTAAAGTTTATTAATTTTCACTAAATATATTGTATATACTAAAAAAAGTCGAAATTAAAAACACACCATAATTGACAGCAATCGCGTTGTTTAACCTGCCAAGTGTCAATGGGGTGGGATATTCAACTGGCATGTAAGGAGGAACTGTTTCTTCTGGGCAACTGTTTTTAAGATGACCTTCTGATCCACAAGACTTGCAAATAATTGGAGGTAACTAATAAGCAAACAAGTTTCAAACGAAATGCACATTCAATCAAAAGAACTGGATTAATTTGTCAAAAAGTTTAGCTAGCACAGAAAATGTGCTGATGAACTTACGGATCCATCCGTAAAGTTTTCCAGCTTAAATTCATAATGGTACTGCTTTTTGAAAAGGACANTGCTGATGAACTTACGGATCCATCCGTAAAGTTTTCCAGCTTAAATTCATAATGGTACTGCTTTTTGAAAAGGACATCCCTTAGCTTTTTAATATCTTCTGAGCACACGTGGTTTGCTGAATGCTGTCTCCAGTAAACCTTTACCATTCGCACTTCATTTTCTGGAATGTCTAATTCCCTCCATTCAGGTTCCGAGTCCAACGAATTGTTCACCTTTTGAATTTGACGAACCATTCGCTGCAGAGCTTGACTTGTTGTAGGCTTACTATTTTCAATAGCAACTCGAAATGTTTCGCGGTGGTCTACTTTGTCAGCAGCGCCATCATACAGTGGGCCCGTCTCCTTTCTCGGAATGCCAAAATATAGATATGCCAGCTTGATCCTATCAATGATGTACTCGCAAATTTTGTTGTTGGTCACGCATCGAGAGAGATTAGACTTTGGTAAAATTGGATCTGTAATATAATCATTTCAAAATGCTAGAATACCTTCATGGAAACAGTTATTTAATGTTGCTATCGCCTACAAATTATTTACCTTCTATGCAGAGCCTTCTATTCCATTGCTTTTCATCCTTTGGTATAACTGGGGCTAACCGTGAAATGCTTATAATACGCGTTCTCCAGTCAAAGTCCAGCGAATAATACCTTAGTAAGCCCAGCCATAGCTCACCAACAGTTTCGGTGCTTTTGGTTTTCCAGTGCCTTTTCGCCTCTTCTGCAGCTGTTCAATTAATAACAGTCAAAATTCTCAGTTTAGCAATTCAATTTTTCTGAAATCACAACGGAAAGCATAAACATGATACAACTTTACTTACTCGCAAATAATTTTGTCGGTTCCAACCCTGGGGATTGAATGTAACACAGGCAAAATCTGTTCTCTCCTACATTGCAAATAATGAATAACCATTATGGTGTAACAGTGGGCTGGAAGGAAGCCTTTTTCCTGATCATCTAAATCGCAAATCTATAGCCATACAACATATGTAGACAAATAAACATACATTACTTTTAATTTTTTTGGATTTTGACACAGTTGGTTACTAATGTCTCTTACCCTAGCCCAATGTCGGAAGCACAAAACTAATGGCTTAACTCGAGGATCCATTTGGTCATACTCGGCAAAAAGCTGGGCAACAAGCACTGCAGAATTGTTGTTGAAGTGTACAAATGTCTCTTACCCTAGCCCAATGTCGGAAGCACAAAACTAATGGCTTAACTCGAGGATCCATTTGGTCATACTCGGCAAAAAGCTGGGCAACAAGCACTGCAGAATTGTTGTTGAAATGAACAATGCACGATGTTCTACTTTTATCCTCATCGAAAGTAATTGATACGCACTTGGGAGTATACACTTCCTTGACTTTGTGTTCCCTAAAAATAAACAGTACTAATGTAAGATTATAAATGTAACTCTTTGAACTAATATATATTTTTTCTAAACATCAGAAATAAATCTTACGAAACATGAGGCAATCGCTTAATTATTTCTAGTAGCTTTGTTGTAATCCCAGAAAATTCTGCATTGTTAGCCATGCTCCCAGGCGTTTTCGGCGATGTTGGTAGATTCTTCAGAAGGATTTGGAGTTGTTTCTACTCCAACATTAATATTAATATTGACATTTGAGTCGCGAAATCCGAACCCCGAAAGAGAAGAGCCAAATATGGCGGCTTGGCAATCTACAAAGTAGTTAAAAATTTAAGTTAGTAGTTTCAAAGAATTTTGAGAAATTAGCAAATTAGCTGACTTTGTTTTCCTTGAAGCAGCAAGTTAAACATACCTAAATTGTTTTCCTTGATTGCTTCACTGAGACGGCGCCCTATATCCAGTCGTTGCATTTCTCTCCGTATGATTCATACCATAAAGTTTACTAGTTTTAATGAGCAGATCAGTTAGATAAGACGCATGCTCTCCGGAAGGTTCAGGTAAGAAACATAGAGTACCGGTGATTTTGCCCATCTAAAGAGAAAAAGAAGCAGAATTAACTAAGAATTCCAACCAGATTTGAGTTTAGGATAAGACAACAATAATCTAACCTTTTCCAAGCAATAATGCCGCTCTTGCATAATGTGATTAACACTGGCGTTTAATGTAGTACCGGTGATTTTGCCCATCTAAAGAGAAAAAGAGGCACAATTAACTAAGAATTCCAACCAGATTTGAGTTTAGGATAAGACAACAATAATCTAACCTTTTCCAAGCAATAATGCCGCTCTTGCATAATGTGATTAACACTGGCGTTTAATGTGTCTAAATGGTAGTTGCAGCAAGTGCAGTAATACCTCGCTCTGGGATACTTTGGGTTTTTCTGTTAACAGACAAAATAAATTGAAAAATTAAACTAAACTAGCAATAATAACATGTTGTGCTCAATAATGAAAATTATTGTTATTTGTGGATACCCTGTGAAGGAGCAGAATAAAATGCCTTCTTAAAGTGCCAGAGGCATGTTCATTCGGCCAGCCTTTGCAATCATTGTCATGAAAATGGTCGATATTTTCCTTAATGTCCATTGGACAGTCTGGCTTGCGAGCCAGTGCTCGTAGACCGGGGTCAACTAGGTCTCTTGGTTTAGCCCGTGTCGGTTCTTCTCCTCCTGCAAATCTAGGTGGTTGCTCATAAGATGAAAATTGTTTGTAAGGAGGTCGCTCCTCGAAGGAATTGCTGGTAGTAGCAGTAGTTGTCCCCGGTTTTGAGCTCGTATGACCTGCTTGAGTGTCAGTTGCATGTCTCTGCTGCTGCTGTTGTGGATTTTGACGCCCTTTACCAGAATGTGCCAGGTTTTGATGATTTCCTGACGATGGCGACGGTTCTGCAGGTGCTACTTTGCGTGGTGGCTCTATCACTGTATTAGTATGTTCATCTCTTGGTGGGTTTGTCCCACCTGACCTTTTCGGAACATTGTGATAATCCCTTCCCCTTCCACGTCTGTCAAGACTCTGGAAAGGTCGACCAAATCGATCCCTTGCCACAGTGCTATCTGGCACTGACGAAGCTGCAAATCCAGACCCCTTTCCTACATGATGATCGACATTCCTACTGTTCTCCTTCTCTTCAGGATATCGCAAAGTTTCTGAAATATAAAAAAAGATTGCCATATTAAAAGTAAAAATAATATCATCTGATACAATACAATTTGGTGTTAAATACTTTTGTTGTAACACTTACCGGCCTTACCTTTCCCTCCTAACCCCCGACTTTCTCCCTTCCTACCACCCGAACTCTCCCCTTGTTTCTTATCAACTTCCGCCTTTTTAATTGGAGGAATCTTTAGGAGACTCTGTAACTGAGCCCCTATCATTTTAGCGGCAACTTCATTTGTGTTGGTATTACCAGCCATTTTCAGTCCGCATCACCTTTTTTAACGTTTCCTTCTATTCAGTAATCTCAATGCACTTCTTGCACAGTTATTTATTTAAAAATATTATTTCCTCAATGTCACAGTCACAATTACATTTTCTTTCCAATTTCACCTGACATTTCTCTACAAAACATGCTTTTCATCAAAGTTTGTTTCTTCAACAGAGAAAAAGCAAATACCTTAAAAACTGACAAGTTATATATTAAAATGATACTACTAACCTACAGTCTTATTTCAATCATTCACTAAAAAGCACAACTTTTCTCTAAAATTGCGCCTTCCATCCCCAACGCTTGTCCTTCACCACAACTGTTCAAAAAAAGATTTTAAAACAATAGTCTCACATTTTCTTTCTTGTTCCTACCACCAGGTACACGCAGGCAGGATGTTGAAGAAAGAGATTCGCTGTCTAGTACTCTTTTCCACAAAAAAAAACTAGCTCGGCTGACTTAAAGTTGGTTCTTTATCATATCCTTTCCCTTCTAAAAGCGAAACAACCAACACTTAACAACGGAAGACATACATTTCCAAACAAGAAAAAAGGTATATAGCATTTTTTTAACCGAGAAAGTCAGTGTCGACTACTTTTACCTATTGACGAGCTAAACTAGAATGAGAAAGAGAGAGAAAAAAATGATCTAGGAAAAAAACCATTGAAATGGACTTTTCTCAACAGCAGCACCACCAGAACTGTCGCTCCAGTTTCTCTACTACTCCTAGTCAGTCTTTATTTCCTCCAAACTCGGTTTATCCGTGTAAGAAAAAGCAAAAGTGGCACTGTAAATACCTCTTGTAAAATCCTACATACAAAATACACACAGCAAAAGTTCCTTTGTGGAAAATTGTCGTTCCCGAATGTATCAAAGCAAGATAACCAAAAAGAACAGACCAAGAAAGTCTCTCTTTTGCTTGTTCTTCTTTAACTCCGATGCGATGATGATATGATGATGATCATCTTGTCTACCTCTACAGGCAGAAGAGCTATTCCTGCCCAAGTTACTATAGCTGTTTTACTGTTTTATGCAAAAAACTATGTAATGTTTTATGTTTTTGGTATAGGCGCAGAGAGGGGACAAGAGTTTTTCATGTGATGGCAAGCGGCGGTATCTGGCAAGAGCTGTTCAAAAAGTTTCATTGACTTGAAAGTTGAAACTAAAGCTAGATAGATAGATGCACTGTGCTGTATGTAGGGCGATGTGGCTGGAAATGAGCTTTTGTTGAGGGATTTTTTTCCTTGCTAAACGTTAGGCTTAGGCTAGGCTATTTGATCCAATTGATGATTAGGGTAGCATTTTTTGATATCATGAATATCATGCATGAATATCTAATGATAATAATAAGAACAGTTGAATTTTGCATATTATTTTTTTAAATTAATATACCTAATCAAAAAGGCAGTATGCAAATTTTGGTTATCAGTTATTTATTGGTTTAATAGCATCCTGTCCAAGTGGGCGGATGCAATGCATGAAAACCGTTTTTGTTTCCTTTTTGGATTCATAAAGTTGAATGGGAAGGTTTATGCTTTACGGATTTCCTATTAATAATAGAAGGAATGAAAAAAAGAATCTTGAAAGATTGATATGATAAATTGACGCTTGGATGGATGTGATGATATTTGTTGAGTATTAGACTCTCATTGAAATTTCCATTAGACAAGAAGGATTTCTTAGTAGGATCCTAAGAAGTTCGGCGGATGAGAGCTACCGTTTCTGTTATTCTTGGGATAGTATGATTCCAGCAAACATTGAGATTTTTTTCCCTTTTGATGAAATTAAAACATGTTATCTGCAAAATTGAATATAGGAGGTGAGAGAATTGATAATATCATGTATACTTTTCAAAAGCGAAAAGCGATAAATGAATGCATTATTAGGAACGTTCATTACGTACGGTGTACGGATTACAAATTCAACATGGTTTTTTTGGTAAATGTACAATTTTATTAAACTAAAGATGGTTTATATAAGATAGGTATTTTGTATCACGCATAAAAGATTGTAATAATAATAATGAGTGTTATATCTATTAATATCTACATTTATTATTTTTTAGACTGTGATAATGATTCAATAGCACTGATCTACGTCTTAACTACGAAATTATGTACCTCTGCTGATAGCAAATGTTCATAATTATAAATTTTATAGTACTAATTTGAATTATTTCTATGTGTGCAGTAAACCTTCGGTTGTACCTTAGCAGTAATATCATAGCTTTCGTCAACAGTAGTACAATATTTTTTCAGATATATCTGCGCATCAAAACTAATGGGAAGTAAACTTAACACGAAACGCTACGAGAAACAAACAAGCATGAATGAATGACTAAATGGAAGTAAAGGAAGGGGACTGCGTAAAATATAGCAATAAAGTGTTCGAGCTTTAACGTGAAATGTAACACCATTTAACGGGCAAGCTGTGTGATGAGAGCGGCACACATTTCAAAAAATTCCATGGTGTGATGTCCTCCCCCAGCGTTGGCAGGATTGGGTAAAATTTCAACACCTGTGGCGAACAAGGAAACGTTTGTCATTTTTATTTATTTTCAAGTAATTGCTGTAACGATCCATCACGATAGAAATAATGAATGCAACTTTGTAATTGTAATCTTACTGGAGCTGGAGTTTTCCTGTTCTTCACAACTCAAGCTTTTGAAATCAAGCAGATAGCTTTTGTAGTCAACTTGATACAGCTGCAGGGACATTTTTGCAGTCTTTCCAGCCGGCACGTTCCTTCTGCGCACACGAACGTGATACGGATTTACAATCTTCCACTCCTACACAAAGGTATAAACATTTACCATAGGCACAACAGACAAAGTGTGATATAATGCAACTTGTTTTGGCTTTGATGCAAAATCATACTAATACTTACAAAATCCAATGATTTCATTGCCCGATACACTTCATTCATTATATCATGGGGCTTACTCTGCGACCGAATACCAAGATGCCACTTGGCTCTTTTAACTCCACTGCTTTTGTGCCTATCCATATTGTTGGCACCAACGCTGCTTATCACACGTTCTCGCAAAGCTAAGATTGATGAGTTTGCCATCATTAATCATTTTTTTTTTCCTCATCATCAATAAGCGATCTAGATTGTGCATCAAATAGTAAAGCAGAGGCAACTTACGAGCTATTCGTTCAGGATGAGGTCGCACTGGACTATGAGTGCCATCCGGTGGGAAAGCGGAAGGTGGTGGGCTGCTTGCTACGTATAAAATCTTTCAGTTCTGCCTTGGCTGCCTCATCTGCGATTCGACGGTTGTCAATAATCAAATGATAAGCAATGGCTAGTTGATCGTGTGGATCGCCACTTAACAGAGCACTGTGCACTTCTGCGTCTTTTGCGCCGAATTTCTATTGCAATCATTAAAAAGATAAACGTGTAATGACAGCATTGTTTGCTTGCATAAATAAGCTTGCCAGCGAGGATTTACAATCCTGACTCACCTCACATACTTCATTTACTGCGTCTGGATCAATAACTGACGTGTCCTGATCTACAGGAGAAGGAAACAAATATCCAGGTAGGTCCTTTTGAAACCATTCGTGTTTTCTGGAAAGAAGCAGATAAATCAGTAAGCTTTCGTTTAAAAGTGTATATTTTACACTTTTTCCGGTAAAGAAAAACCAACTTTATATCTTCGATGGTTGCTCTCTTCATTGGGTCGACTTGGAGCATATGGCACAGCATACCAACCACGCTTTTGTTCAAGTAATCAGGAACCGGAAAAACGCCAGCTAAAAAATGAAAACAATTTTCATAGAGTATGTACATACTTGCGGGCATACCAACAAGCAAATAGCGTTAAATATTTTTCTCACATTTGATTTTTCTGAAGAGTGTTGGAACATGTTCGTCGTCGAAGGGCAATGTTCCACAGAGTAAGGCATATAAAATAACACCACACGACCAGATATCGACCTCTGGTCCGGCGTATAACTTTCCAGAAATGACCTCTGGTGCAGCATAATTTGGTGACCCACAGCTTGTTCGTAAAAAGTCACCGTCCATCATCATGTTTGACAAACCTTTGCAAGTGAAGGAAATAGAGAAAAGAACAGTAAAGTATCATGCACACATACCGTCAGAATTTGACACAAACAAATAATTAAGCGATGAAGAAAAATCCAAAAAGGACCACATACCAAAATCGGCAATTTTTACATGAAGATTATGATCCAACAAGAGATTTTCAGGTTTCAAATCTCGATGTACAATCATGTGTCGATGGCAATAATCCACACCAGAAATTATCTGTTGGAAAAATCTCCTTGCCTCATACTCCTTTAGCTGTAATAATTTCAACATGAATTATATGTCAAATCGGGGTACAATGAGACATTTCGTCAACAATTGCATTATTAAAAGCTGATACTTCCTTCAAGATGTCATACCTTTCCGTGTTTTACGATGTAGTCGAAAAGCTCTCCGCCAGATACGTACTCCATTATCATAAATATATCAGTGGGAGTGCTAATTACCTGGTAGCTGCAAAACATAAACACAAGCATATACATATAAATTGCAAAGATATATGTACAGATTCATTGCATCAATTTTTCTTGCGTTGACATGTCAAATTCGCATACACTACAAAGGGAAAAAGCAAGCCAAAAAATACACTATACTATTACTGCTGTTGTTGTTACAAAATTCCATAACACAGATGCAAAATACAGTGATCGTAAGTGTAAGACTTTTCGCGTCATACAGACAAGTAAAAAAAGCGTTTGGGAAAACTGAAACCAAACTGTAATAAAGCCATTCAATGGAAATGCATAGGTACGTACTCTTCAGATAAAAATAGCAAATAGTAAACATTTAATTCATATTTCGGTATCATCTACTAAGAAGACACCCTCGTACGATGCCCTACTTTTCTTATCATTGGTATGCCTCAAAAACATAATTGTGAAATGTGTTCAGTCCTTAATGGGATTTTTTTACGATAATGGCCGCTCGGTATTTATGATGATAAGGATAAGATACACAATTACACATGAGGTTAAGCACTTGAAGAAAATTTGTAAATTGTTTTTGCAGCTATGAAAAATATGTCGTGTACTCGTGTAGATACAGTTCTGATTTGTATTTACAAGGGTTTTTTAAAAAGTATTTTATGCACAACAAAGCATTAGTGTTTTTGCAATTATAAGCCGAAAACTTACAGCTTGATAATGTGGGGGTGACGAAACAATTTGAGATTTTGGATCTCGCGGCGAATTTTTCCGACGACATCAAGACTTTTAATCTTTTGCCTGTTTAAAATTTTAACAGCGACTTTATGACCAGTAAGCTGATGTTCCCCAACTGCAATCAATGAAATAATTATAGATTATGATGCTCTTATTTTGTATTAAGGTGCGATCAGTAATGATACATCCACCTAAACTTTTGTGATTCGGCCAGTGAATCTTCGGTTCCAAATATACGTCGGGAACTAACTTATACTGCGGTTGGCACCTTTTGACCTTGTGTATTAGCATGCCAAGTTACAAGGAGTTGCGTGCAAGTGTCTCCAAGAAAACGAGCAAAATCCAAATATTGAAAATAATTTAAGTGATCACATTTGATACATCCACTTAAATTTGTATTAAAAATTTAGCACCATTAGCAACCAAAACC
>JAANSP010001483.1:0-14091 GCA_036850745.1 Homidia socia | reverse complement strand
TGTATGTTTGTATGCATTATGAAGAACATAATGCCAAATCAGTAATTATATCAACACACACAACATAAATACCGTGGTAAATCTATTATTTATATTGGTCTAACGTCTCGGGTTTGTCAGCGGTTATTACTTTTTTGCAATGAACAATTATGTTGTAACTGATAGTTGAATTGATTTTTCGTACGAATCACCGTTGTAATTTTGTGCTAATTTCAACGTAAAAATATGTTATTAACCTAAAGATAAATCATTTAAATCATTTTTGCCATAACAGTTTGCTTTAGTGTAAAAAAGAAACGAAGAAAGATTTACCATGATATTTATGTTGTGTGTGTTGATATAATTACTGATTTGGCATTATGTTCTTCATAATGTATACAAAAATACACATTTGCATATGCATACACATTATGAAAACATGCTTGCATATTATATTTCGAGAAAAATTCAAAAAAAAAAGATAAATGGTAAGAAAATAGGTTTGATGGAGTTTGGGCTGGGGCAATATGACGTAACTGGAGCAACTTGAGTTAGACCATTTTTTGGTAAATAACATGGGAACTATGGAAGGTATCTTTCATACCTTACATGGTAACCCCGAAGTAAACAATTTTTTGACGAATGCTCCTAAAAACAAAGGAAACATTTAATGAACGCCCCTTCGCTGTTCCGGACCAGTTAACGTTGGACGCGACATCACTATGGTCAAATAACAGTACACGCATGTATTTGTATTTCATTGTGCTTGAAAATGTATCCTTTTGAATCCTAACTGGAAGACGACTATAAAAGAGCAGTGAAGACGAAGACTTTTTGCAGAGATTCAAACACAACACAACACACCGGAATGAGCTGAGTTTGAACTGTTTGCCACCAACAAAAATGTACATCATTGTTTCAGCGCCGCGTTTGCTACATTGGAAGCTGGATTCCTCTAAAAATCCACTTTCTCTGCAAGCGAAGCGTGGAATAATATCATAATTTTCTGTTCAAATGATGTTGGGATTAAATGGAAATGTAAAAATGGAAAAGTAAATCAAAACGACGGAGAAAAAAGTTGAAAAATTAGGTATTAGATTTGCAGCAACAGCACGAAATAAAAAAAATGGCATGATGGCTAATTATTATAGTAACTCGACATAGTCGTGGCAAGTAATATCTTCATCCACCAACCACCTCCATCTAAATATCTAAACCTTTTTAAAGTTGGTTACACGTTCGTAAGATGTTTATTTGCATTGTATACTCCCTGCCACCTCAGGTAATCATAAAACGATAAGTGAACTTGTATCATGCTGTTGTAATTGAAATATATACCTAGATAATAATAATAAGAGGAAAGAAAATGCTTGGTAAACTTTGATGCGATGAAGCTTTAGCACAAGTGAACATGACTGAAAACAAGTTGTACACTTAATAGCTGGTAACAAGTCAGCCAATTCCTGTTGAAGTTTTGTATCTCTGAAAAGTAGACACAATGCTACCATACCCAGTTAGCAATCATAAGTACATATGCTTTCTTAGCTAGGTTGAAATCTGCTAAGGAAATAATAGATTTTGCCTTAAGAAACATCACATCATTTCGCTATTACCCAGCCCAACAACACAAAACAAACCACTCACACAATAATGACAATGCTCATATGTGTGTAGAAACATTGTGAAAAAAAATTAAATCAGTTCATTACTGGGTATAATATTTTGTATCTTTATGTGCGCATTATTGTTAGGAGACGCAATAATAAATGTGATCAAACTGCTTAGAAATCTAGCACAGCTTACAATGCAAAATACATCTTATTGGCTCGGGATACCATTACCTAATATACTCTGTGGTTTGTATTGTGTGTAATTGTTAGTAGTGTGCGAAATTCTATACACAACTCAACTTGTACTCCACCATGATCGCATCCGTTCAACAATCTTCATGGTATAATACTGAACTAATGTACTGCACTGGTGTGACACGTTTCCATGTTTGAAGGTATGTATTGTGAGAGAGTAAGCCACTGCACATTTCAATGGCAGAATTACACAGAGGAAGCAAGTTAACGAATACTACGGAGATGAGACTTGAAACTGAAAGATGTCTGTGATCCGAAGAATATTATTATTAGGTAGAAATGTACTACTGAGAAGCAGTAGTAGAGTTTTTTACGGACGAACCACGTCGATCAACCCAATAATAAGCGCAAACTAAAGTTTACCCCACAAGTTCATATCATAATACGCTTTTTACTACTCGCAATGCCAACAGCAGCAACTTTATCTATATCCACTTCCATGTACGCACAGTGAGCATTCTTTACATGAAATTGTTTGCCAACTTCAGCGTAGTATAAAACACAATATTAGCTTACAGTTGGATTTGAATATATGCAACTTTTACATAATCTTGCGTTTTGTGTGTGACCAGAGTGGGAAATAATACATAAAAGGAATGATGATGTTGTACAAAGTGTGAGCTGAGCTTCACTTTGAGCCATACACCTTCACACAGTTTCTGTGATATATGGGAGAGATGTGAATGGTGTGATTCAAGTATGCAGGTCTATTTAGTATTTCCCAACGTAGAGAAAGGTTTGAAGGTATTGTATAAAGTCAAACAACAAGCAATGTGTCCCGTGCCTACGTATGCATGTAAATAGGTAAATACATCTATCTGCTAAAATGGTGCTGCTGTTATTGCTTTGCTACTACATTGCCTTCTCTGCTGCTACATTCATTATTGGAAACCAAAAGACCACCACTGCCACTACTACTATTCAAAAAGACAGTGTATAGATATGTCAGTGGTAGTAGTAGTAGTAGAACTAGAAATGTACGAAAACCCTTTACCAGATATGAGCATTGTCCTATTATAAAAGTTTGTAGTTGTATATAACAAACGTAGGCTTTTATCATGTTTCAGAGTTTCATATGACGAATAGTTGTGGCGTGTGTTGATATGCATGTTTTGTGTTAGGTATATGTGTGTATTAAAGAGTAAGCAATTCTTGATATAAAATGGTGCAAATCCTACAATAATGGATATTATGGATATAACACAAGTAGAAAAATACAAAAACACGGCACAGAGAAGATGAAAAAAATGTATGCATGTATGCGTGTGTGTGTGTGTTTCGTTGAGCTGTTTGAGCACACAGCATCATCATCATAATCATCATCATCAACAGCCTTGTTCCTTCGTTTCCTTGCTGCCAGTTGTAGTGCCAGCCGAGCTGCTGAATCTGAAAGTAGCTGTTGCTGTTTTTATATCAATCTAGATATGCATTTTATACTATCATCATCCAGAAAAGATTATTTTTACAGCATTTACCTTTCTATTCTAAGCCATTTAATTAATTATCATTGTTGTGGGAGAGTGGATGGAAATAGCATTTGTTTGTTGTGTTAAATCTGTAATCAGGAATATTAAAAAATCAAAAAATAAACATTGTTGCTGCAGCAGGAGAAGAAAAGATAAATTTTAGCAATCAACCAAGCTTGAGATTTCTGGAGAAGAATTTTCAGCTTGACTGCAAAAAGTTATTTGAAAAAATAGTCCTCTTTGAAAAAAGTGGGCATCGCAAAGAGAAACAAGTACAATTTTTTAGAAGCGAGTTATGGTTTCTTGAAAAAAATATTTTCTACTACATATTGCTTCACAAGTGATAAAAGTTTAAAGAGGGAGACAAGATTTTGTGAAAAATCCAGGTGTGACGGTTTGATTATTGCTAGTGTTCCAGCACCTGGGCAATTTGATGTGTGAGAAAAGACGCAAAACCAGTAGCAAGTCAAAAAGAGGCTAATGCGAGTAATGCGTAGTTTAAATGAAATTCTGTGTGGTCTTAAATTGAACCAAGACGCAGTGAGTTTTTCAAATGAAATTACTGCCCAGAAAAAATAACTTTCTACCTTTAAAAAAGATTATTAGTAGTATTTAATCTCAAAACTTTTTAAATAACGTGCAAGACTCGTGTCTGTTTGCTCGTATGCGTTTAACTGTTTTCCCGATATGGGAACCATCAAAGAAAGATCTGGTGGTGGAACAATTACATCTCGAAAGTTTTTACTTGAATCCTGGAAATCTCATGGATTTCTCGCCAGCGTGTAAAGACTAATTTTAATTACTGCAGTCCACCCTCTGTTTTGTGCAAAAATCTTCAGAGAATCTGACGAGTAGTTTGATTGTAATAATGAGTGATGTTACGACAAAGTCGAGTCGCCATACATGAAAACGTTTTATTCAAGTAGAAAACCAAATGATCAGTCACTTAAATTCCAGGACCTGTAAAGTTATATTACCCGTGTGTAAACTTAAAAATCTGCAGAGAATCTGTTTGATTGTAATAATGAGTGATGTTACGACAAAGTCGAGTCGCCATACATGAAAACGTTTTATTCAAGTAGAAAACCAAATGATCAGTCACTTAAATTCCAGGACCAGTAAAGTTATTTTACCCGTGTGTAAACTCCCGTGTTTCGTTCTAGTTAAAAAATGAAAGCACCTCAACTGGTCATCATCAGTGATCATCATGCCTGCCTATAGTCGAAATCTACTAGGAGGATGAAACAAATTGCTGTCGTTGTCTTGTTAAATATCATTATCCTCATCGGCTTATGGATCAGTGAGCTAGTTCTTCTCCTGTTAAATGTTTTTCTTGTTTATTATTATCATCGTGTTTGTGGCATAAAAAACTTGTTAATATAAAACACTAATGCTGCTGTTGATTATTGGAAGCTTCTTTGCCTTTTGATCATCATCATCGTCAAAATAAAAAGGACAAGTAAAGTGATATCAATGCAAGCAAGAAAGAGCATCAAAACCAACCACACGACGAAGACGGACATCACCATCACACTTGCTTCATGATTTGTTCTCGTCGTAGTATTGTATTATTTGTATTCGTTCGTACTACAAAAGCAAAGCTGAAGAAGCTACCTAAGAAGACGTAAACCATCATAACAACAATAACATGAGAAAAAGTGAAATAGAAAAGAGTGAGTGAATGTGAATTCCTAAACTGAAATACTGATACATCTACGAGCCAGCCAGCAGCAGCAGCGTACAGCAGCGTACATTCACAATTTACAACTTAGCACCACCACCTTTACTACTACTTGTTATCCTCATATCATACTTTGTTGTTTAACATAAAAGGTAAAAACATATAAAAATAATTTATATATATACAATACACACATTCAATTATACTCATTGATGATAGGTATCATCTCTCCATGTATCATTTTTACTCACTCACACAGCATAGATGATGATGATAGAGCGCACTTTTCTGTGCATTGGAAAAGTTTAGCAAATTTAGTATAAACAGAGAAGAGAACGGCAATACCGTTGCAAGCGAAAAGACCCAAAAAATATTTTTTTAAGAAAACTTTTGCTTTGTGCTCTCTTGTCGTCTGCTCGCCTGTCTGCCTGCGCGTATACGTTTGTTCTTGTGTGTGTGTGCATAATATGCATACAAGCACAAGCAAAGTAAAATTTGTACAGCTTTTTATGATTCATCATCATGATGATGATCATTTTGGTTGGTTTTGGGATAAATAAATGGATGAGATGACTAACGGAATGAATACAATACAGAGCGGTTGTGCTTCTGCTGCTTGGCAGTCTTGGCACTGCAATATTTTATCGTATTATACGCAAATTGTACATATGAATAAAATCTTAAATGTGGAAAGGTATCTTCTTAATTCAGCTTATATGTACTCTCCTGAGCCATGCATGTTATTTATAAAGATTCATGCATATATATGTTAGGTTAGATAGAATAACATTGAGATTGTGTAAAAGGTGGTGCGAAGCAAGCCGCCCCCTTGGGAAGCCATTCTAACTTGTGCTGCTGCTGCTGCTAGCAAAATAAAAGTAGAAAAAAGAGGAGAAAAAACAAAGGTAGCAGCAGTACTACTAGTAGTAGCAGCGCAAGCATAGTCAAAAAGCACAAGTGTGAGTTGAGCGAGAGTTATATATGGAGTTGGTTGCTTGGCTGTTGATGGGGTCCCACAGCAGAAATCGGGATCTTTTATTTGATACATTTTCATGCTTTACCAACAAAACTAAACAGAAACTGCTCAAGAGAAGAAGATGTGTGTGGTAAAAAGAGCTTCCCGTGTATTTCATTCTGATATGCCTTGCATTGTACATTGTACAATGGCTAGAAAAAGTAGAAATATTTCTCACTACATCCCTTATAAAAAACTGCCTACTTATGATAAAGGCAAGCTGACGGAGGAACCGAGGAACGAATGTCTCCAATCGATATAGCAGCGCGAAGCGAACCGTCAGCCAGCAGACGAAAGTTGAAGAA
The DNA here is from genome assembly GCA_036850745.1 of Homidia socia. Classification (NCBI taxonomy): domain Eukaryota; kingdom Metazoa; phylum Arthropoda; class Collembola; order Entomobryomorpha; family Entomobryidae; genus Homidia; species Homidia socia. The sequence goes on along the minus strand of JAANSP010001483.1, from coordinate 7,780 downwards.
AAAAAAAACAAAAAAAACTCTCTCTGGCTGCTGGTTTATGTGTGTGTTATATTTTTTCTTTTATATATATGTGGCATAGTAGTAGCATTGTATTTACGCTACAATTTAAAAGAGCACGAAAAAAAGAAGGCACGAAAGTAGAAGTAGTAGAAAAGTAAGCTGTCTGTGAAACGAAAAAAGAAAAGAAAGATGATGAATAATATGATGATGATGATGAGCTGAGTGAGAGCTTGTTGTTGTGCGTGCTCAAGAATGAAGTAAGAAATTTGGTAGGGAATTATTTTTTATATGCGAGTGGAAGATGAACGGCAGAGAGATTGCTGTGAGATTTTTTAATTTTTCCTTTAAATTTAGCCTTTTAACTAAAGATTTTATGTATTTGCAAATTTTCCAGCGGTTTTTAGGACACAGGCTTCTCTGAAAACTTTTGTGCAAATGGAAAAAAAATTGCATGCATCTGTATTGTATTATAGTTAGGTTAGAAGAAAGAAACTTGTGTCAATGTAAACTGTGCCAATTTTTGGCTGTGTGCAAGGAAATTTAGGCAAGGAGTTGAGCTACAATATAAAATTTGTGAAAAGTAGTTGGTTTGGCAAAAGGGTTATATATTGTCATTGTGCTAATAGTGACGGGTATGTTGATTCTGTTTTGTTTCACGCACAAACAAGGAAGGAGGGCACTTGAAGAAAATCTCGAGCTGTAGTGACTTATTGAGTGTTCGGAATGTCCACTCATTGTACCGGAAGTTCCGCTGCTCTCGAGAAGGCTGAAGTCCACGCTGATTCCATCCAACAGGTGCAACCTATCGACTTGGCCCCTCGAGGTACCGGTGGACAGGTTGTGCAGCTTCGTCCAGTTAGAACCTTTAGTACAACGCATGTTACTGCCAAATCTGTGGGGGGTCCAACCGCTGTTGGAGGATTAACTGCTGTGAACGCGCCGATAATTAGTGTAAATAGACCTGCAAATTTAACATTGCTTCCTTCCAGAGCACCTGCTGCTCAGCCAGCGGGGACACAAGTTACTCAAGCCATTTCTGCTTACCAGATTGCACGAGTTGGAAGCATGAGGTCAGCCACTTTGACGCCCGGCCAGCAGCCCGCTTCCATCACCGTTACACCTATATCTGCATCCAAGTAAGTGTCGCTGATTGTTCAGGGACAATGAAGGATTGAGACTTTGAGACAATATATTTTGTGGAGTAACAAGTTTGTGTTCTTGATTTTCTTAAAGTTTTGGTACTAATATTCGACTTGCGAGTGCCACTGTGAACAATGGATCGTGGTTACAAGCCACCGGTAGCGGAGCGCAAGGAACCTTTACTTCTCCTATAAGAGCAGCAACGATTACTGTGGGTGGAAGAGCCGTCCGACCAGATGCTACCAAAATGATCCATATACCACAGCAAGGCCAAGTGCAGCATGTCGCTCAGGTGCTTATCTAGTCGAAATGACATGCCCAGGCGTGTAAATAACCTTTACTACGTATTAAAATGTGAGCGTTAAACATAAATGTCTTTTATCTATTTACAACAGTTGCAAGTGATGGATACTAAAGGATCAATATTAAAACCTGCGATAACGACAACCCCAATTGTAAATCTACGTGGTGCCCTTCAAGGCGGAGCGAGTGCAGGCCCCTCAGTAACACTTCCATTGGCACCTTTCACTATTAGGACAACTAATTTAGCAAATCTTCCTACTATTCAACAGAGACCCCAAGCATCCACGCCTAATCAAATTAATCAGTAAGTATAGTGTCAAAGCACTTGATCCGTACATCAGCAAATAATATTAAAGACCCTTTTAAAATATTTGTATGTATTTTTAACAAAAACCATTAGGGTGCAGAAAGTTTTAGCACAGCCACATGGGGCACCCATCCAATTTGTAAATGCAGCCAACAAAAATGTTATACAAACAATTACTCCCCTTCCCCGACTGAGTGTCAATGCTGTGAATGCCGTGTGCTTATTGTCTACAAATGGTGAGTAGTAATACAGATAATATCAATATTTTAACCTGTAATCCTAATAATAATCCCAATGTCATTATGTGTCGTGTGCACACTTGTCTACACATGAAACCAACACCAACACGCATGAAATTTTGATTACTATTTACCTTCCTATGATCATTTACAGCAAACTTGGCTCCAAATAGTAGTTCTCCCGTAGTTGCAGTAGCCTCCAAGCAAGGGCCAACAAGTCTAGTAATGACACCATCTTTAACCACAGGTACTGGTACCAGTGGCCTGCCAATAACAAAAGTGATTCCATAAGCAAGGGCCAACAAGTCTAGTTATGACACCATCTTTAACCACAGGTACTGGTACCAGTGGGCTGCCAATAACAAAAGTGATTCCAGTAGGTAGAGATGGATCATCGTCGATAGTAGACTCGCTATTCGCTCAATCTAACCCAAATACTTCTAATGCAGTAACTGTGAGTGCAGTAAGTGCAAGTGGAACACAAGTGAGCAATAGTGGTCACAACTTATCTTCCACCAATGTTGTCCTAGCTTCACCTAGCACAAACCAAGGAATAATGACAATGGGGCCAATTAATGTGCATCATGCAAATGCCGGCACTGCGACGGTTGGTGTAGGTTTACCTCCTCCCAATATTGCTTCTGGAAGCATAACTCCAAGTTATTTTGTAGAGAAAAATGGGAATCTCAGCCTCGTTCAGACACAGCAATCTAGACCGATAGCTATAGAAAAGAGAACAGCGGATGGCAAAAGTATTCCTACGGGTTCCATGATTTTGACCACTCAGCATCCACATCTTCAGTCTGGCAATGGTGGTCAAACGGTGACTATTCCGATTGCTGCACATGGTGCTCAGCATGTTAGCTTTGCGCATCCAATATCAATGTCTCATGCAAGTGGTCAGCATCAAATTCAGGGTTCTGCTCAAATTATAACGACGCCAATATCTGCGCATACCCACCATATTTCGAGTACAGTTTTGAGTACAATGTCAACTCCGACCATAAGTGTCTCTGGTCCAACTTGTCAGACTCAAAGTGGCCATATTTCTGGTCATACTGGTCCGCCGCATTCTATTCCAACACATGTAATATCTCAACCACCTGGTGCAGTAGTTTCATCTTCTGGTGCATTAGGCACGTTTTCAAATATCACTGTCACCACGACTGTTGCCAGTACTAGCAGTGCTGCAGTGGCCAACTCTATTGCAGTATCAAGTAATAATGCTATAAGTGTTAGTGTAAGCTTGACCAGTTCTAACGCGACATTGACGTCATCTACAACTTCTACCACATGCAGTACAATGAATACCAACTCACTGTCAACCGCCGCACCTGCCCAATCTCCGAATACAAAGTCAACGACACACAGTCCGAGACCGTCGATTTTAAGAAAGCAAAGAGAAATAAGTGATAATCATATTCCGGCTAGAGCACAAAGGAATCTCACATTGCAATTAAATTTTGCTGGAAACAATACAAATTCATCATCAAACGTAGCTCCAGCGTCTGCAATGTCAGCGTCAGTTGCTGCAGTTGCTGCAACTTCAGCAAACAAAGAGAATGCCGGTGCTATGGAACGTGGACCTCCTGTGAACAACAATTCATCAGCTGGACTCAGCATTTTGCGAAAAGAGTTTCAACCTCCAAACGAGGAATCTTCGTGGCAATCCTGTAGTTCGCATTCATCTGGTTCTACTACAATTTCAGCAACGTCCGAAACTGCAGAATATCAGATGAACCAACCAAATTCCAGTTCAAATATGGAAGTTAATGTGCCTCTTAATTGTGAGAGTGTCCCATCTAATTCATCCTTCTCTGGAAATGCTACAACACCAATGTCTCAAAATGGAGTTGTTTCGTTCAATATCATCATCAGGTTCTCAGGGAAAGAGCGTTCATAGAAATTCCTCGTCAAAGCTTCAAAACAAAAATATCGAACGATTAAAGCAGGACAAGGAAGATAGTGTCAGTCCCCGTAAAAAACCTCGAAAACAGCAGCTGTAAGTATATTCAGAGGCTTTTCCTCTTGTGAAAACTTAAATAATTGTCAATGATGATAATAATTGTTAAATACTAAATTTAAATTCAAACTAAACTTTTTTGTTGTATTCTCTACAGAAATTCGAGTGACTTTTTAGAGGCAGCGTCTCCAGAAATCTCTTTTTACCAGGGTAGAGGAAAAAAATTTAGACGAAGTGAGTCAAATATTCAAGTAATATTCTTTCTTTTTATTACCTAATTGATTTTCTTTGTTATGTAACACATGTTTATTGCTATTTTAATCCTAGTGGAGAACAACATTTTCGACGGGTATAGTAACTCCAAGACGGGCGTGGAGGCTCCAGTTGAGGAAAGTACACCTCCGAAGGTTGTGTGCATTATTAAGAAACCTCGTGTCTCATTGCTTTCATCGACTCAAACACAGTTGGGAAAAACAAGACTTAACCACTTCGAGCATTACTCCGAAGTCAAAGCCAAAGAAGAAAGACGGCCAACTGTAGCGGAATTAGCTAACCAAAAAAATATTTTACATAAAGTTAGTGGTTGGAAAATTCAGCATATGACAAATCAAATGGAGCAAGTGGTAAGTTTAAGTTTACTCGACTTACGTCATCCATAATGAAATAAAATTTAAAACTACGGGTCTTCCTTTCGACCACAATGATAAAGCAACAATAAATTGTTTGTACATAATATTTAATGCGCAATTTTTTATCTGTTAATTGCAGGTCGATTTGGAAGTTAGCGTAGTCAACAGCTTTAATTCGTTACTGACTAGATTAGAAAGCAAGGTTGGACCAAACTGTCCTGATCGTGATATTAATCGTATACTGGAGCTGTTAAAGGTATGAAAATTTGGGATTACTCGAAAATATAACCTCTTTATAGCATTTTATTTCAACATTTACTTTTGTTATTACAGGGCAACATTCAACGATGTAAAGTTATTAGAGATCAAATGACAGAGTCACGTATGCAAGCCTTGAGAATACTGGAGCACAAGCCCCGAATCGTTGACGTAATTAGCAAACATATGACTAAGAAACCGGCAAAAAAGAAGGATCGTCTGTAGCAGTGACAGTGGAAATAGATTTTTATTATTATTAAAAATATTATAGCATATTATACATATTATGATACATATATAGCATGTAGTTTTAATGGTGGCAGTATCCGACCACTTGGATGCGGTTCCTTGATTTGATGTTGTTAAGGCTAAGAATGACTATGTCATCTGTGATTTGAATGGCGTAAAAGCGTATGAAAAAGATTTTATTACAATAAATTATCTTAGAAGAAACATTATTTTTTAGGATTTTCAACTTTCTAAACTACCTGTAAGCACCCATTTTAATAATGATAATGAAGCTTTAGTAGTTTTAATCCATCTATCATTATCATAGAATAAAAATAATAGGGATGTGCAGGAAATGAAAAGCTGCACAATAGTTTTGACATACATATATATATAAAATACCAAATGTTCAAAAGGCAAAATACAACGATCATTTTCACTTGTTCGTAGCCTTTGTTTTATAAATCACTTCCTTCTTAACTTCATACATACAAGATGCATTTCAGAAGACAAACAATTTTAATATGCTAAAGTTTAAGTGTTGCTATTTTACATGTACAGATAGGTAGTTTATATAAATTATGCACCTCTACAAGAGTGCACTTTTTTGTCTTATTTTTATAATCCAGGAACGTTACAGCTTATTGACTGATAATAATTTCTAGGTCGTTCTGGTCTCCGAGATTCTTGCTACTGAGAATACTTAGACGAGTCTTCTTAATTGATAATTATTATTATTACAAAGCTTTTGCATTATTGTAAATGTACGAGAAACCATTACTAAGTATGTATAATAGAATGTACATCTATACCGTGAAAACTTGTATTTATTCACTTGAATCGGAAAAGAGAAAAAAAAAATCAAAATGTATATCAAGCTTGTTTATAGTTAGAAATATTACCTGTTATTTTACTAATGTTATTATTATTGTGTATTGTCAGTTACTGTTTTGTCAAAATGTCCCGAAAACTTTATGGGCTTTGTTTTAAAGTCATTCGCTACGAAATTGACCTTATTTAATTATGTAGTGTATTAAAAATGAATGTAACAACGTGTGTTTGATTTTAATGATCTGTGTTTGTGTAGAGCAACCCTCCAATTATTTCATCTCAGATGCAGCATTATTGTGTGTAACTATTATATTTTTATTGAAGATTGACGGTGTACCTTTATGCATTGATAATTATTATATCACCATCAACCCGGTATGGTTTATTTAGAGCAGAATTCAACAACAAGAACAATACTTTTTTGTTTGTAAGTTTCATACATTATTTTTTAGCAATCAGATGGTTGGTTAAGAAAAAATCTATCAATAATGCTATATTTAACTATACTTACTGATTACTGAAAACTGAAATATACCAAATGAATGCATTTTATAAAATTACATATTATTCCATACACTATTTTTTAACTGTTCGTTTTTTGGTATGTCTTTTTAAAGAAGCATATTTTTTGTCTGAAAAATTCGTTACAAAAATGCATTCATACAGTATATATCTATATTTATGCATACAAACTTTTAAAATGATAATTAAACCCAATAATTTTAAATGTATTGCAATACCATATAATACTGAATGATGATACGATATATCTGTTCAAATAATTGTTATCCAGAGAATATCAACAAAATGAAGAAAGATTTTTATTTTTTGAAGAAGCAATTCAAGGTTGGCAATAATGTGTATACTTAATTTAGCATTTTCCTTCCAACCACGCAAGCACAATTAACTTGAGCGAAATTCACAAAACATGGCATTAAAATTAAAAATACGCATGAACAAATCATTAGAAATCAATAAAATCATATCTAAAATGCATTCTTCCTTATCAAAGATTTCGAGAAACATAACAGGGACCAAAAAGGAACAAAGAACGGTCACACATGACGCGTTAAAAATCAACAAAGCAGTTTTCTGATGCTCAACTTACCCCGACTGTACCGCGGCGAGCCAATATCTCATGTTACAAACATGTGAAGTGCTTGTGCAAAACTGCAAAGACAGTCAAGTAAAAGCATGTGCATTTTTCATGTTTATTTTGAGTTTTTGATTTCATGATTTCACTGCACTGCACATACAACAGCAGTTTTTAGTGGTAAAAAACTAAGAATAAAAAATCTTTCACTTTTCACCATCAATCTGGAGTGTGTGAAGAAAGTAAAGTGAAAGTACTGAAAGTAGTGAAAGATGAAGAATAAAGGTCGCGTGGGGCAGACGACCGTTTCCGGAAAGTTGGGAGGGGAAAAGAAAACTTTTGCTGGGGGATCGGGTAAAAAAGGAGCAAAAGCCAAGGCTTTGAAGGGACAATGGAATCTGGTCCCAGTTGGAGAAGAATTTTTTTCAGATAAGGAGTTTGAAAATTTAGTCTCATTTGAAGAACTGACTGACTATGATGTGGTGACAAAGGCTGACGGAACAAAAGGTGGGTATTTTTCTGCTGTAAGTAAAAATTGTTTGAAGGTCCATTGTACTTTAACTTTTAAATGTTTAAAATACAGAGATACTTTCTGGTGACAAGGAAAGCAAAGGTAAATCCAATGATCGGAAGCGAAAAACAATCGAAGATGATCGTGTTGATAAAGAAGTAGAAGAGGTGAATGATGATGATGGAACAATTGAACCTATTCTGGTAAACAAAAAAGATGGCAAATCCAAGAAAATGAAAAAGGAACGGCAGTCAGCAAATAAAGACGATAACACCTCA
>JAANSP010001482.1:0-15271 GCA_036850745.1 Homidia socia | reverse complement strand
CCAACAGGAATTCAATAATAACTCAAAAGAGGAGGAAAAAATACATAAAAAAGTTGTATCGTCAGAAAGGGAAAGGGCTTTTAATGATAACATTCTTGCAGACAGATGAATGCCTTGAAATGCCTGCTCACTCGTTTCTTGTATATACTCGTATTTTTATTGCTTGGTTTGGCTATTCTTATTATTCGTATCATTAATACGTTTGTAGTGATGATGAGGCATCGGCATTGGCAGGAGCGCAGGAAAAGTACAAGTAGTTTTGGTGGTTTTACTATACCGCAGCGCACAGAACTGCGAGAAAATTCATTCTTTCTTGGAGTTGCTCTTCTTCTTCTTTCTATAATTGGAAATATAATTAGTACGTGCTCAAAAGTAAGAAAAACCCGCTTTGGTGTACGTCATTCTTCGGCTGCGGTAGTAGTATGGTAGTGTCACATGAGCATCATCAACTCTCCTTCTCTCATTCACCATGAAATTCTGCCGTTATGGCATAGTTTTTTTCTACTGTTTCTTCAGAAATTAGGTATGCACGGAAAGAACAAAAGGAAAAAAGGAGACTTGAGAAAAATCAGCTTCAATTTTAACAAATGAACCTGGACGGAAGCTGATTTATAAAAGTAGCGGGGAAATAAGAAAAGTCTTTTAAAAAATACTGTGGGACATTATGTCTCATATACTCAGCCAAGCGATACTACAGACTCTTTCCACTTCCACAGAAATCTTTCTAATTTTCAAAATAAGTTCAAAGGAAAAACTTTGCTTTCAATTTTTCTTTCAAAGAAAAAATAATCAGGGTAGCTTTATCAGATTTGATTTAACTTTACCTATAGTAAAAAATTATATCATTCCCCAAAAATATGGAATATGTATTTACAAGGTAAAAATCTGATAATTACAAAGCAACGGTTTTGCACACTTTTGTGTAAATTTAAATAAATCTAAACACAAAAATAATTTATTTTAGAAATTTTAAGAACTCAATTGAAAGTAATTGCAAATAAATAGGTTGCGTGGAACGAAATACAAAGAAAAGGTCCGTCCGTACAATTAAAACTAATCCAGAAATAGCAATGACAATGAGTACAGAAACAACTCTCTTTTCCAATTACACGTTACTTTTACAGTTTTAAACTTCCTCCCAGCTCAACTAATTTGTACACGCCCTAAATAGATTAGCATATGCCAAGCGAAATATTCAAGTTGGGCAAGGATTGAAAATATGAGTTTCTTCCTTTTTCTTCAAGTACTCGTGTACACGAAATTCTCCACAAGGAATTTTAAAAATATAGGCATGCTGACGGATAGGCGTACAAAGCTTTTGCTGCGCTGTATCATAACTTTTTTTTTGTTCAGTTTAGCAAAGCACAGAAAAAAAAGGCACAAACAACAAGGCATACACACAACTTTGTAAGTACAGCAGGGTAATTCCCCAGGACGAAAAAGCAAGTCAAGTCACAGAGCACTACACCAATTTACATTTAAAAGGATACATAAAGATTACGTGCCACCTCTCCTTACAATTTTTTTTCTTCAAGTACTCGTGTACACGAAATTCTCCACAAGGAATTTTAAAAATATAGGCATGCTGACGGATAGGCGTACAAAGCTTTTGCTGCGCTATACCATTTTTTTGTTCAGTTTAGTAAAGCACGGAGAAAAAAGGCACAAACAACAAGGCACACATACAACTTTGTAAGTACAGCAGGGTAATTCCCCAGGACGAAAAAGCAAGTCAAGTCACAGAGCACTGCACTACTTTACATTTAAAAGGATACATAAAGATTACGTGCCACCTCTCCTTACAATTTTATTAATCTTTTTTTGTGACGGGAGCAAAAAAAATTCTTCGCTCTGCTTTTCAGTAGTAGAACAATGTTCAGTTTAGGAATTTAACCACCTATATGAACATTTATAAAAAGGTAGGTATATTATATGTGTTCTCTCTCTCTCTATTTACATTTCCTCCTTGTTCTATATATGTTCCTCTTGCTCCTTTTTTGCATCATACTTGTCAACATTAATTTTAGAGTGGAAAATTTGCATTTGAAAATAATTATCTCATTATTTTTATGGTTTCGTGACAGGATTTCATAATTTTCTCCATGCAGTCATATAACTGTCAGCATTAAGGAAGNTGTCAACATTAATTTTAGAGTGGAAAATTTGCATTTGAAAATAATTATCTCATTATTTTTATGGTTTCGTGACAGGATTTCATAATTTTCTCCATGCAGTCATATAACTGTCAGCATTAAGGAAGTGAAACTGCTGTTGTATGGATAAAAAAGGGGGAGTGAAGCAAGATGAAGGCTATATGGTTTGGTATGCCTATATATACTCTTTATAATAATAGCTGTATATTAAGACGGCAGTTGGAAAGGAAAGAAAGAAACAGACTGGCTGCATGACTCTCTCCATCTTTGCTGCTTTCGCGTATTTTTTTCTTCTTCTTCAAAATTACACAAACAACTTGGTTTACATATATACATACATAACTACAGGCTGTCTGTAGTACTCCTGCAAAGTCCCATGGCGTGCAATTTGTGAAGAGGACTGTGACTTGAGAGCTTTTCTCGTCTGGCATTTTTAAAACAATTTGCTCCACTGGACCTGCCTTCCTGCCTTTCTTTAAGTCTGGATCTGCAACTAACTTTTTTTATTTAAAAAAATGTACTTACGTACGTTCGTACTTTTTTGTATACTTATTATTATTTGTGCTCTGCGCTGCTGCTCCACAGTTACCCCCGTCATTATACTGCGTGTGACTTGTGACAATTTTTTTTCGCGTGCACTTGCTCTTTTAACTTTTTTTCGACTTGTTACTTTCTTTCTGTTTGTTTGCTCCATCCCACTACTCTCAGAGAAAATTGTCAATTGTATACTAAAACCAGTATAGGTTTTCATATGAAAAAGTAGTTTACATACTTATTCGAAAAAAATGAACAAGAAAAAAAACATCCATATGCACGAGCACACATACAACTGCCCTCACTCAGTCACTCCATGAAAAAAAGTTTTCTTGTGAATGGAATTTAAAATCAAAATGACATCACGCCTCCCTCAGCCAAGTTATTTAAGAAAAGAACGACAAACGAGAGTTAAAAAGAAAGAGAAAAAAATATGTAAAAAGTAGGTCGGTTCATTTTATCCTGCCTTCCTCTTTTCCCTGCCATTTTCTCCAACTTCCAAGGGAAAAGGCTTCAGTGAGTAGAACCCATTATCACGACGTGTCATTGTGCGAGCAACATGGCAAGTCTTTTGGAATAATCAAAACCAAAAAAAAAGCTTGGCAGATTGGCGGGGCACATGTGAAAATTGTACCATATTCTTATTCCCTCTCTCCCACACACACGCTTTTTCGTGAAAAGAGTCAAAAACCTTTTTATATTATTTTTAATATTTCATTCAATCAAGTCTATACTTTTGGCAAGTTGCTGGAATATTGTGGAAAGTGGTTTTTGTAAAGATAAGAAAAATCTCACTCACTCCCCTCGTTTCTTTCCTGAGGGAGATTACTTGATTCAAACGTGAGATTTTTTAAATTTATCCGTCAACCCACTGCGTTCAAACGAGTTCAAGTTGACGTTTGCACTCACAATCAGCGCCGTTCTTAAACTTTCAGATTACCTAAAACGCAATTTTAGGAGAAAATTGGTCAGAAAAAATTGCACACAAATAAATACTTTTATAAAAACGCTGTCTAACATGAAACGTAACAAAAAAAGAATGGACACGTCAATATAAAAAACCAACAAATAGGCACAATAACCTACTCGTAACTTTTTTATTTTGTTTCAGACAGGCTATTTATACGTTCACAAAACCATGCACTATTTTTGTACATGTGACCAGTGTAGTGCGTTGGTCGTTANACTATTTTTGTACATGTGACCAGTGTTGTGCGTTGGTCGTTATTGGTGTCTTTTTCATCATCAGCCTCAGTTTTTTCTTCATCCCTACTCTTTCACTGAGTTTTTATACTCGGCTTTAGCGAGAGAGGAAAAAGTTGTGCAAAGAAAAAAAAAGAAAGCAAGCGGATAAAAAATTTCAATTTAGTGAAAGCGTGAGCAAGGAAAATGGAATTAAAGTGGTGTGACCATGCCATTCAATTTGGCTGTAAGTAAAAAAGAGAAGAAAAAAATCAGTTTCTGTTTCGTCCAAGCACAGCAGCAGCAAAAATAAGATTGGCACAAAAAAGATGTACTAGTCGCCATCATCAAAAAAATGTTATACTTTTGCTGGTTTGCTAAAAATACAGACGTTTTGAGCGTTTCATTCGTGTTACTGCTGTGGTAGTCTGGTGATGATGAAAAAACATTACAAGTTTTGTAGCAAAATATATAATAAAAAAGGGCAAAACTTAGTAATATTATGTGTGTCTGGACTGATGTGTCTGGCGATGGTGGTGGTGCCTGCCTGGGCGCTTGTTTTTCATGCGATTACTTTTGCTGGTTTGCTAAAAATACAGACGTTTTGAGCATTTCATTCGTGTTGCTGCTGTGGTGGTCTGGTGATGATGAAAAAACATTACAAGTGTTGTAGCAAAATATATAATAAAAAGGGCAAAACTTAGTAATATTATGTGTGTCTGGACTGATGTGTCTGGCGATGGTGGTGGTGCCTGCCCGGGCGCTTGTTTTTCATGCGACTTTTTTACCGAGTGACCAAATGCTCTCGTTTTTATCTTTTCACTTTATGACTTTCTTTCCCCAGCAAAACAGGAATACAGTCTTTTTAGGTATCCATATATTTTTCACTGCATAATTCAAACTAGGTAGATTTTTTTTTCAGAAAAAAAGATATAGAGCAGTAGGGGTTGTAGTGACACACGAAATAGTGTGTAGTCTCTTTTTTATTAAAAAAGGGCAAAACTTAGTAATATTATGTGTGTCTGGACTGATGTGTCTGGCGATGGTGGTGGTGCCTGCCTGGGCGCTTGTTTTTCATGCGAATTTTTTTCTTTTTACCGAGTGACCAAATGCTCTCGTTTTTATCTTTTCACATTATGACTTTCTTTCCCCAGCAAAACAGGAATACAGTCTTTTTTAGGTATCCATATATTTTTCACTGCATAATTCAAACTTGGTAGATTTTTTTCAAAAAAAAAGATAGAGCAGTAGGGTTTGTAGTGACACACGAAATAGTGTGTAGTCTCTTTTTTATTTTTTTACAATTACCTAAATACGCCATTTTTCACTGTAACATAAACTTAAAGTGACGCTGCACTAAGAAGACGAAGAAGAAGTACACTGAAATTGTTTCCAACTTTTCATGCATGTAAGTGATTTGAAACCAGAAAAAAATATTCTTGATATGATAGAAAAGTTTCGTTTTTTTTGAAGAAAAAAAGTTTTTAGAGATTTTCTCTGCTTTTGGCTTTCAAGCACTTTGTGTGTTTTTTTATGATAAGAAATGAAAAGAATAGACTATGTGGTGATGGCAAGTGCTGCAGCTCTGTATAATTTCTGTAGCAGAGTGCCACTGCTTTGTACACTGGCGAAAAAAATTAATGTGCATGTCACTATCAATTTCTAGTTAAGTAACCAGAAGTGTAAAGTTCACGACTTTTTTGGCTTTTCAAACTGTGTGCACGCAAGTAAAACTTGATAAGCTTAATGAATGAAGAATATACGTCTTTTCAAATTCAACATTCTTATTTAAATAGAAATATTTAATAGAAATGTTATTTTGTTTTAAATTCAAAAGACAATTATATAGTCTAGTTAATTATATGAAAGCTAAGTAGAGACTTTAACTTCTAGTTCTAACCAGACACTATATACCGTCAAACTAGCTAGCAACAAATTAGTTAATTCTTTATCCAGACGTACCTCCTTTATAATGAACCATCTACATCGTGGAGGATGAAAATTTTACTTTAAAATTTTCTAAACGACTGCAAAATCCTTCATACCCGAATTTCGTATTCTAATTTTTTGAAATTTTGAACAGCCCAGACCAGCACCTTTCATCTTACCCTTTATATCTTTAGATACCACATTACTTTTAACTCCCTTGGATTTCAAAAAGAAACAAACAGCCAAAAGAGAAGCGGCAACAGGATGCAATCATCATAAAATAACCAACAGGATACCTGGCCAGCGCAGTTTCAGTCACCAGCAGCAGCAGCCCACACAGAGAATTCCAATAATAATAGCGGTGGTGGTGGTAGTGGTAGGTAGAAAGAAAGCAAAATACCACACAAGCAGATTTTTATATAACTACACCCCATAATATCATATTATTCAATGCATTATTACAGCTGAACAGAGAATAGTGTTGCTTTCATGTAACGGAATGTTCCACAAGTACCTACGTATATACATTCATACTCATCATCATAAGCAACAAACGCTTTTTCTACTTGCTTTTCCATTATATTTACTACCATTCTGTTTTTTCTAGTGGGGTATATTTATATATGACACAAGCCACCAGAAAGAAAAAAAGAAGTTTTTTTGCTATTAAATCCAACACAGTCAGAAAATATATGTGTTGCCATTATAGGCTTTGTAGCTGTGTTGTTGGCAGTTTTGGGACTTACCGGTGACTATGATGTATGAGGCATTGCCGTTCTATCGCATCGTCTTTTTAGCCAACAGCAAAAACAAGCTCATATTAAGCCATATTTTTATATACCTACTGGCTTATATGCATGTATTATCATTGTTATGAGAATTTCTTGTGTGCCTACACACTTGCCATTATTTGCCCTGTAAACGTTTGCGTCGGAACACTATACAAAATATATGATATACCAACAGCAAAAGGAGATGTGTGGTGGTCGGCGGTAATACCACTTTCATTTCAAGATTTTTTCTCTTCTTCTCCCCTTCATTTCTCCGTCCTGTCCTACATGTCTTCAGTCAGTATCATTATTACACCTACTTGTAAAAAAGCAGGTAAATATTAAGGTAACCTTCCCCGTCTGCCTCTAACAATATTTTCTCTCTCTCTTGAAATGATGATGATGATGACGAGCATGATGGTGATGATAATGATGATGGTACCTTGGTGAAAAGTAGTGTTGGTGGAGAGAGAAAAAGAACAAGTTGAAAAGATGAGCAAGATGTATCCTTCATCTCATTGTCAGTGTGAAGCAGCAGCAACACCTTCACGCCAAGCCATCACACCACATGTCTTATAAATATGCTCGCATACTGTAAGTAGGCATGTCTGTAGCTAGGTCGAAGCAGGTTTAAAAGGATCACAGGCATCGCTTGGCTCTCTCTCTGAATGATATGGTAGCGGGACTAGTAGGTACTCTTTTCGCGAACAGATATTTATTGCATGAAAAAAGGAAAAGGATACTTGTACTATTTTTTGTGTGCTGAGAGAAGAGAGAAAACTAGATCAATCGACTTGAGTAAAGAGGATTTTGGTGCACATCAGCTCAACGCAAATAATACAATATATTGCCAACAGCAGGAGTAGTATATGAAAATGCATAAGTGCCTGGATAGGTATATACACAGAGACCATAGCTTTTTCTAGGCTACTTATTATATAATAATGCTGTTTTCCTAGTCTCATAAAAATTTAGGCTAGTCATTCGAATTCAAAAAATGTGGATGCGTGTTAAAATGTGTGTGTGTATTTCGCACACACAAGGTGTAACGTGTGAAGAAAGATGACCCATCAAAAAGTAGTATTCAGTAGTCCAAGCTGTGCAAAAGTCGATGGGATAAAGAAAAAAGGAGAGAAAAAAGAAAAAAAGAAAAAAAGAAAGAGAAGGAAAATTGATGATTGTACAAGTTGAAGAATATTTTTTGCGGTAATCTTCGTGTTGTGTGTAGAGACGTAGATATGAGCAGTATAGCATGTGTCTTTAGGTGAGTATAGCTTCACAAGAGAGAATTTTCCGACTCTCTCATGTCCCATTTTTTGATACATTCTTGAATAGACAAAGTCTATTGCATATATATTTTTTATATGTAATAAGACGCTGTGTATAATGTCATGGAGTGAGGATGCTTGTCTTTTCATCTTGTCTGCGTGGTGTGTGAAGACATGTGTGGCAGTTGCTGGAAATGAGGTGTAGTTGCAAAACTGGAATCCAAGAATGAGACTGGAAGTAACCACGTAAGGGATCAAAAAAGATCTGGTAATACCCAAAACACCAAGAGTATTATTACTGTGGGAAGTAAAGAAGCAGGGAATTCGCAAGAGGCAGAGGCAAAAGAGAGAATACACTAGCATCAGCCTAAACCAAAAATGGAAAGCAACGGCGGCTCTCTCTCAGCTTGTTTCTCGTTTCTCCTACTGGGGAACTGGTACAGCGGTAGAGAAGGGAAGAGAGACGGAAAAAAATGTTACGTCTTGTTGCCATATTTCAAGAGATAAAGATATACATACTGGATAGAAGAAACATTTTTTTTTATAAAAAAAAGCTCCTTTATACCTTCTCGCTTTTTATGCATCACATTACGTATTTACCAACGTTGGATAACACTAGTCCAGTTTTGTATATTCATATGTAAAAGTACATACATGCATACCCAAACTTAATGCTTGTTTCTCTATTCAGATATTTTATATATATTCTAATATTTTCTTCCAGAAAAACACAAACTTCTTCAGTCTTGTCTAACCATATTATCAGTAACAGCAGCAGCACTTGCGTCTGTCTGTTTTTCTAGGAAAGAAGACGAATGCTCAAAAATGAATGTATGCTTTGTCTGCCAGCTAGAGATTTTCAAATGTCCTCTTTTGTCTTTTTTTTTATAAAAAAGCTCCTTTATACCTTCTCGCCTTTTATACATCACATTACCTATTTACCAACGTTGGATAACACTAGTCCAGTTTTATAAATTCATAAGTACATACATATATGCATACACAAACTTACTTCTTATTTCTCTTTTCTGATATATTATATATATTCTAATATTTTCTTCCAGAAAAACACAAACTTCTTCAGTCTTGTCTAACCATATTATCAGCAACAGCAGCAGCACTTGCGTCTGTCTGTTTTTTCTAGGAAAGAAGACGAATGCTCAAAAAGGAATGTATGCTTTGTCTGCCAGCTAGAGATTTTCAAATGTCCTCTTTTGTCACGTCGTATTTTTTATGCTGCATCCGATTTGTTTGAATTGCATAGAATTTGCATTTGCTGCTGTGATGATGTTACTGCTTCTAGTGTCATTGGACAGGAAAAAACAACAAGTTTTGTATTTTTTTCATTTTTTTCTAGAAAACAAACCAGAAAAGCCTCTTCAAAATGGAGAAAGCAAGAGTTAAAAAACGACTGCTCTTCTTTCCGTTGTTTTTTCTCCTTTGTATACTGTGCTGTCATTACCTGGAAATTGTAGTGTTAAGGGAATTGGATAGGAACTGGGTACACGGTGGACATTGAGCATATTTGAGAAAAAAAGCGTTGGCTGTGGACGCAGGTTTCCCTTTCCTTTGTCCTGTTATTATTAGAGTGTGCAACATTCATGAGCACTCCCAAAGGATGGGATGCCGTGTCCACTTTTTTTAACGTAACTACGTGAAGAGAATATAGCGAGCGAGCGAGAGAAAAAAACACTCCGCGACCTACTAAGTAGTCTATATGAAGACGATGGTGGTGAAGTGTGCCGCTCTGTCGTCCGCTTTTCAAAATGACAGAGAGGAAAAAAGGAAAATGCACTTCAGCGTTGTCCAACCACTAAATAGTAATAACGTCAGAAAAGTGGCAGCAGCAGAGGTAGAGCGAAAACAAAAGGTGATACATAATACATGCTGTTATTGACGTTTTTGCAAGCGATTTTGGCAGAAAAACTGATCATGAATGTATTTATCAGGAAAAAGAAGAAAGAAAACGTGTAAAAGCAAGCGATTGGATAAACGAAGACTTGAGACGTCACTTGGAGCCGCTTAGAAAGGTAGAAAATGTTTTAAAAACGAAAAGGTTAAATATATTTGCTATACAAAATGCAGTGGATATATATGTCAACATTTTTGTTTTAAAAATGTTGAAGGTTAGCTACAAGAGAAATCGGAACTGTTAAGCAATTTATAGCATTCATTTTGTTGCATAAATTTTCTCATTTTGGTGGTGTAAATTTTTCAAAATAGTTGTTCTTTGTAATAATAAATGTATTGAGAAGGTGGTGGTGGTAAACTAGAATATTTTTTCTGGTGGGTGACGGCTGGGTTTTCTGTTGGCTCGACCAGAGAAAGAATAAATAATTATTAGGTACCTACACTTTTAAAAACAATGGAAAGTCATGTGCTCACCAGCTCAAGGTGAGTTTAGGTAGATTTTCCTTGAAATAAAAAATGTGCTAATTATTAGGAAACTTTTACCCGTGCTTAAATTTATTTGTCAATAATAATTGCAATTACTCGCATTACATTAAATTATACCTAGCTATTTAAGCTTTGCACAAAACCATTCAGCTTTTTGCAAAATATAGTGCTGGTGCATATGAAAGTAGGATAATTATAACAAAAAAACAAGAAATGATATGCAGCAAAGTCAAACTTGTTATAAGTTTAACGTGAACACATTTTCCTTGTCCATTACATACAACGTGAGTAGTTGTTGTACATCATTATTATCAGTAATAACAAAGTAGGCACCTAGTGATTATAATTATTAATTTTGTGGAAATGAATGCTTTCCAAAGCAAACCCAAAAACCGCCACCATGATCAATAGCTTTGTACATAATTGTCTAAAATACAATAACCTCAACCTGGCATCATTTTATGTTTTACTTGTTCTACGTACACGAGAGAAAATTGATTAAAATTTAAATCAAGTAAACCCTCTGCTGCTACTGCTGCTGCTTGCTCCAATTAAATATTGTGGGTATAAACAACTTATATTCTAGGAAGTAAGTCAAGCCAAGTCAGCAAATATGTGCCTATGATGGTGTGCATGTAGCTCCAGCCAATAATCCTTTCTGATGATTATGCATGTGCCCTGCTTAAATTTATCGTAAATATTCAATTTTTTAATTTAAAAGTGTATCGGCAAGTATTGGAAAAATGGAGAGCTCGGTCGATTTTTTTTACTGTCTGGATATTTTTTCGGCAGCCAAAATATAGATGAAAAAAATAAACATTTTGTTGTGAAGGTCGACGACATAAACTGCTTATTTTCCACTTTCTCTGTTCAAGTCCTGCATACAGGTCACTCACTCAACTATGCAAGGTTAGCTCAAACATAGAGATCTGCTGAATTCTATAACAATTTTAGCTTGTTTTGTTGCTCTCTCTCCCTCTCTGCACTGTACACATTTTTTTACCCGATAGTAAACAACAGAGCACACCACTTTATACAAATCGCAAACTTTGTAATAAGAGTCAACAGAGCAAATATATGCGTAATAATGTCTGGTATGAGCACACACAACCTCATTTTGAAATTACGTATACGATTTGTTTTACGACTTTTTTTCCCAACTCTTTTTTTCCGCCATGCCACATCCTCCTCCATTTTCTAAAAAAAGGATAGTCAAACTGGTGGTGGCGGTGGTTTTTGCACATGGTTCCACTGGCATGTATGGCCTTATAAATTTCAGCACAAATTGAGTTTTCTTCCTTTAATTTGGCAAGAGTCAGCAGTGGTCGTTTCAACCAAAAGACTACTACAACAACCACCACCACTGATGCTGCTTCCTTTGAAAAAATGTTATTTTTATATTTGATTTGAGATCACGAGTGCCTGGATATGTCCTTTATTGTGCTACTTCGTCTCATACCGCTTTTTTCCATACACGCAACCAACCACACACACACACAAATTCATAATACGACAACGACGACTACTACGAGAAGGACGACAAACAACAGTGAAAGTATCTAGAGTGGTGGTGGTGAAAGAGAAGATGAAAGTGGTGCGTTTTTACCACTTAGCCCACTTTTGTTACTTTCAAGCAGTCTTTTCGTAGAATTTTCTTTTTAGACTTGAGCAGAGACACTGAAAATAAACCTATATGCCTACTACTACTACTCGCCTTATACATATTTTTTGGTGGTACGCATGTATGTAATTTTTTTTAGAACTACCCAATTCTTTAAAATGATCATGTTGACGGTGATGATCATCATGATAACTGATGGTAAGTACGCTTTTATATTTAGGAGTGGTAGCAGTGGTGTGTAGTAGGCTAAGTTCAATTTCAACCATGATGCCATTCAATAGATCATCAAACGAAACTCACAATTTAGATTTTAATGGCACGCCACATCACACGATCACCACAAGCCTTGAGCATTTTTTTCAGATTCTCCTTCTATATCCTTCACAACGACAACATTCTATAGCATTATTCAGCCTTATCCTCCTCTGCTTCTCTTCTCTAAACTTTTTATGGGATCACATTTAACACTTTAAATTGCACTTTTGCATTTGTGCTATGGCAGGAATGTGTGGTGGTGATGGTGGAGCAAAGTGTTGGGAAATAAATACGATGTACCTATCTAAAGCGTCTTATTAAAACGATTACTATAAGCGGAGGAATGACTATGAAATGAAAGTACGCAGTGGCAGTAGTAGCCTTCTCTCTCTCCTTTTCTTTTTCTTCAATTTTACAGCTGAAAAGCAATTTGAGGCAATTCCTGCCTTTTCTTATACAAACACATGGGTTTTATTTATCAAGTTTGAAATTGCACCATGAAAAATAGATTGGGAAATGAACAATTTTGCAAAACCACACAAAAATACAGCGCACTACTTTCCGCAAAGGTTAAAAAGAGCAGCAGAGAGAAAAGATCGTGCATTTTTAATAGAAAAAGAAAATAATCCACAACACGTGCACTTTATACTTACTTGTATTATTCTTCTTACCCTCTTATTCAATTCAATTCCAGAACAAATAAAAAATGCAATTGCAGTAATATGCAGACAGAGGATTTTTATTGAAATGCAAAAGCATTTCTTTCTATGATGAGCAGCATTATATAGAGCTGGTGGAGGTCAGGCAATGACAATAACATTACGTTATTATTGAGAAGCAAAAAATGAGTTGAAATATTTTTTTATGAACAATAATTTTACAAGATGGTTCCAATTTTTTGCAATGATAAAGACATTTACATTTTTCTTATTATCCACGTCTTGATTTCGCCACACGTGAGGAGGTCATGTCAAACGTCAAAGCGGCCAGATTGGACGATAAATGCATATAATTTTTTATACAAAATATTATAAAAACTGCTTTATACCACAGATGCATCTTTTTATTTCTTAGAACATTTTAGATAATAACAAGCCAAACTTTATATCATCATTTCAATTCCCTTTATTCTCTCAATTGTGGAATCTTTATGTATTGTTATCATCACCATCATCATCATTCTCCTTGGACGATGGTGGTAGGCACACAAAAAAACTTATTTTTGCTAACTTTTTTTTCCTTTCTTTACAGTTGCAAAATATAGTGGAATTTCTCTTTTGTTTCTTTGCTCGCCTCTTTTTCAAGACGACGACACGATGATGATGATGATGAGAATGATGTCTGATCCTAGCTAAAACACTATACCACTGCTGCTGCTGACCCATTTTCCCAAGTTGGCAAATTCAGTTAGAAAGAGACAAGAGGTCGACTTTCAAAGAAGGGAGTTCTTTTCTTGCCACTTTGTATATATTATTTTGTAAGCATATAGGTATATATTGTGTGCTCAAAAAGGCATGCCATCCTCAGAAAATGGGAGAGAGAAGGAGGTGGCATGGCAGTAGAGTTGCAGCAGCTGCTTAACTTGAATTCTAGAAGGGATACACATTGGTCACGACACACACACAAAACGACATTACCAACAGTTTCAAATATTATGGACAGAAAGAGAGAAAAGTCCTACTCTTTATTCTCCCTCCCAACATGTCTCTTTCTTAGCCCTTGCCTGAGAGTGTGTGTGCATTTTGAAAAAGAAAAAAACGGAAGGATATAGACAGTGGCAACGCTACTAATACAAGTGTTCATAAAAAATCCACACAACTTATTGCTTGCTTCACGTTTTCCCTACTACTCAAATCCATATGTTGATGGTGGTACAATTCCAAGAAGAAAAGTCTCGTTTCGTGACTGAAACAAACTCACAGATCCACTACCAGTGAAATGGGAATCAAGTCGGGGTAAGTGAAAAAAATAAACGGAAGGAAGGATATAGACAGTGGCAACGCTACTACTACAAGTGTTCATAAAAAATCCACACAACTTATTGCTTGCTTCACGTTTTCCCTACTACTCAAATCCATATGTTGATGGTACAATTCCAAGAAGAAAAGTCTCGTTTCGTGACTGAAACAAACTCACAGATCCACTACCAGTTAAATGGGAATCAAGTCGGAGTAAGTGAAAAAAATAAAACTTTTCATGCCTTATAGAGCCCGCATTCATGCAGACAACAAGAGAGAGAAAAGACATGCAAGCAAACTCTAATCAAATCATAATATAGTATGTACGTACTTAAACTATGTCATGTCATTGTGTGTAGTAGTCATTGTCTCTCTCTCTCTTTATTCTCCGTGTGGAGAAAGTAGCATTTATTTCTCTGATGTGTATGTAGGTACAGAGTATATGGGTTTTTTGGTGGTGCTACAAGTATTAAAAAAAGAACTGCAAAACGACACCGCCACCGTCGTCAACAGATGCACATAATGCTCAATGTTCTCACACAAGCAATACGACACATATTCGTGGATGCTAGTGCTAGCAATGGCGCTTGTCTACTTATATTTTTTCGCGGGTGGGTTCTCCCTTTTTCATTTTGAAAATGGAAAAAAGGTCAACCGTTTCCCACTTTTTTAATGTAAAGCTGTGCAAAAAACATAAAAAAACAGATTTTTATACTTTTCTGCAAAAGCCGGTATGGATATTATTATCGTGATAGAGTAGGATTTTGTTGCTTCTTATTTTAATTTTGAAAAAAGAAGAAATGTAAATGCTTTTGGTCAATCAGTCAGAGAGAGAGAGAGAGGTGGTGGTGGGAGAGAGACAGATATTTATGCATTTTCTGTATTCATGGCTATGACAAGTTTCAGTTTTTTTATTAATGCGGAGAGTAACCTTGCCGGATATTAGTTCAGGTGGCGTTAATGGCCTTTTAAGCGATTTATTTCTGGAGGAATAAACATAAAAGTATTAAGCAAACTACGACCATAATAAAAAAAGCAAAACAGTTATAATAATGCAGACCTTCATCGTCTGTAGTTGTAGTATTTTTTAGTGTTCGTGATGGCTGCTTTATTTTTGCCTATTTTTGAATATCTAGCAAATAAATCTCTGCTCTAATTGCCAATAAACATCAAAGTGAGTTTATGTGCGTACCTATTTGCTTGA
>JAANSP010001481.1:0-15272 GCA_036850745.1 Homidia socia | reverse complement strand
CTTTTTTCACTGTTACAAAATGTGGCTTTCACCTTCAATTGGAGAACAGCAAAGCTGATAATTTGGCTTATTGTATTGCGTTAGGCAAATTAATGACGTTGATAATGTATGTGTTACTGCAATATACTAATTTCTTTATCCGATTTTTATAGTAGCAATGTAATAGATCATAGATGCACTAGTAAAGTTTAAAACAAAATTTTCCATTATATATCATCCTTGTCGCAAGTAAACAAAGAAAAAGAGCTACTAGCTTAAAGACGCTGTATGATAATTGTATGTCAATGGAGTATACACATTAAAACACAAAACGTTAATCTTTGTGATGACCAAAAACAATTAACATTTTTGTTTCTAATATGAGACCAGACAGTAAAAAGGTTGAAATTGAACAAACAAATTAGTAAAAATCAATATTGGGTTGTTATTTTTATCAGAGGTAAAGCACGGTGGGGGTATTATTATGATGGTGACAGGCGTGTTCTCATCAGAAATGGAAGAATAAAGCCAGTTGATAAAATTATTGCGAAATGTTATATTAAGGCCATACACCATTTCTTCATAAATACTTGTTTGCACAAGCAAACTTTATCAAGATAGCAAAGATTGTTAATGTTGGAAAGCGTACAAGTTCCTAATGGAATTTGTGTATCTGATGTAATAATAAGTAGTGGTAGTAGCAAAGTAGCAATATGCAAAAACGATGTTTTCCACAGCATCAAGTATATTGAAGGGTAATTTTGTAAATATGACCTCATCATCAACATCAGTTAAAGGAAGAAAGCCGACATGTAATTAGAATAAAAGCACAGACAATTTTCTGCTTGTCATTGAGTATATGAAGGAATGACGGTAAGTTGCTGTAATCTTTCTTTCTGGTTTATGAGGACATGGTGTATATAGCCCATGATATTTATATTGTCATTTTTGCATTAGCACTAAGCTACTTTATAAAACCTCTGCTTGCACCGCATGTCAAGCTTTCTGTTCCAATATTCAAGTACCATGAACCATGAACAAGATTCTTAATGACTATAATGACTTTCAGCCACATCAGTCGTTCTTTAGGTCAGATAGAAAAGTCAAGTTTGTATCTTGAGCATCGTGGGAACGGAATCGCCGAATCGATTCTCTCAAACTGTCTAAATTATGATGATAGAGTAGGGCCAGGGCAAAGTGAACATCACACATAATGGAAACTTGGTCAAAGGCGACCATGGAAATTGGCATTATGGACAAGGAAAACGGTTGCTTTATGGTGTACTTCAATAATATCAAAAATAAAAGCTATTATCATCAATGAGTGATCATAGCTAAAATTTAATAGGTACTTTTTTCAGTTCTTTGTAAGCAGAACAGCAGCGCTACTTTTATACTCGGCGTCTTGCGGTTTACATATATAAACATTTTGAACCTTTAAAATCCCCATGTACTATTACGTAAAAAAGAGATTATTAGACAAATACGAGGTGGCTTAACTCTCATATCTTCTTCATAGCATGCTGTGTGGTTCGTTACTGCCACAGTACCAACAAACTAATCAATCTACTTTGTCGTGTTGTTGGCTAATTATTTTCATTACTGGGTCTGTCGGCAGCGTCCGTGGTGGTTTTAGCAAATTAATTGTTGATAATAACACCAAGTATTGTCATTACTGGTAATTTCAGCTCTATAGCAGTGTCATACAAAACTCCAATTTTGTATGACGTACCTTCCATTATAAACTGCTGGTCATCAAAATAATTTATGAGTACTTAAATATGTTCGTCATGTCTATTGGCTGAGTGCTGTAACTTGAGACGTTCGCCTTCCTTTCTGTCCTTTATACGTTTTTGGTTAAAGTAGTTACAAGTATTTGTAAACATTTGTAATTGGCTTGATGAACAACACTCATTTGCCTACTAAAGCTAGTCCTTGAGCAAACTTAAATCACATTCATTTTTATAGTATTACAGCAATGCAATTCGCAGAAAAAAAATCATCAGTCATTCGTTACAATGAAGAATGTGCAATTCGCAAATTCATTGAAAACGCATGTAACAGTCTCTCGTTAGTAGTAGTTATCTTTGATGTATTGATGGCTTCCGTATAGACTGTTCATAATACCATTTCTTAAAATTTTTGTTAATATTTGGAGCTAGTCAGTCTTCATGATTCTTTGATCTTCATCTCCATCTGGTGTCTTGTTAAACTATTAAAGTGATGAATGCTTGCTGCATTTACCGTCAATTGGAAATGATTTGGCCCAAGAACAGGCGTTAGATCCAATGCTGATAAGGTTGCGTAGCAGAGGATTTACATGTTATTTGCTCTTTCCCTCATAACACTCGACTCGTTCCTTCAACAAATGAACATGACAGAATGTGAACGCAGCTCCCAACTAACCAAACTTTTTGCTTTAGTTACTATTTGAAAAGTCAAGTCAAATATTTTTGATGAGCATCAACAGGAGGAGGTATGCCTGGATAGGTAACAACAAGTAAAACTGTTATTAACAAAACGGTGACAAGATAAATCGTTTCAAAGTAGAATACTTTTTTATTTTGTTGTATAAATTTGTCAACAGGAACTCCATGGAGCATTTAATCAATATTCATAAATTGATTTCATGCTGCGTACATGTTTTTGTCGTCTAAAATAGCTGACGTTTGACCCCGATTTCAAAGTAAAAATACGTCATTCAAAAATGAGCAGTACGATGTTGGTAAATGACGAAACCGGGGTTTCTTATGTAGATAAACTTTACATTCAAGCTGGTAAGGTAAACCCATTTGGTAGATAATTTTATTTTTGTTTTGATGACATCTAAATTGGTCAAGTTTTCTTGAGACATTTCATGAAAGTAGAATATGCTGAGCATTTTTTATTCATGGTATACCGATTTCGCTTAAAACAAACATTTGAATTAAGACTATTGGAGGACACACTGTAGTTTTGAATGCATTTTGGGCAAGTTATTTCTCTGTAAATGGAGAGCAGCAGTGGCTTTTTTGAACCTTTTCTTTTTATTTACAAATAAAGCGTAAATTCATGTTTCTTGGAGATATGCCATTTACCTGTCAAACCGAAAAACTATGCCCACGCACCCAAAGTAATTCTTCTGCATTAAAGTATGTTGCCATATATTTTTACCAAAGAAGGAAGAGTAGCGTTTTCACTGTATTGAAGATTACACCTTCTACAAGGTAAAAGGGAATATGTTGAAACAAAATATTAGCACTACTTCCGTATAACAAAAAATATGGATTCGGAAAATTTCGACAAATCATACAGAAACTTGATCAAAAACCAAACCAAATCATCTACAAATGTATGCATGTCTGTTCAAATACTACAATGGAAATTTTTTCTTAACAAATATAACATGAAATTCTTTTTAAACAAATTTGAAACTTTTTTGAAAAGTTCAGCTATCATAATTATACTTTGTACTCGGGCTGAGTCATGAATCCGTAAGCAGTTAATTGTAAATGCAATGCCTTGTATTAAATATTATTATGTTGTACTAGCAACAAACATGAAAGTAGGAATGAAAAATTGTAACTTTTTAAGCAAACTTTTTCATTTAACATAAGTACCAGCATGCACACCAAGTCAACTCTAATCTATTACGGTTTGGAGCTTATTATTCTGCATCTGTATTACATCTATACATTTCACTCGTACGAGTACATATTTTGTGTATCGCTAAGCCTAATTTAACAATCTAATTCTAATGGAAATCATCTCATTACTCAGAATGAAAACGGAAATGTGGACCAAACAAAAAGTTTAAGTCTTTTGTTTGTGCTCGTTAAAACTAAAAAATATTTTTTAAGAAACACAAAATTAAGTTTTGTTTTTCCCAACTGTCTTTCTCCATTCACCCGCAAGTTCTGATAATATGCTGGCTGAGCTCCAAGCACAGAAAAGCATTTTTTATTCATTCAATTTGAATTCCCGTCGGAAAAATAAGACAGTATTTGTGGCGGTGGTGGTGATGGCATAATATTGCAGTAGTAGGAGCCCTTTGGTAAAGCATCTATACCACTTGAATAGAAGCATCAGCAAAAGTGGAGGAAAGTGGCAATAATGGGTAAGTGCTTTCGGAAGTAAAAATAAATACAAGATGAGCCATAACTGTAGGATAATGCACAATGTACAATTGATGGTAGCAAAGAGTTGAGAGAGAACACGGATACTACTTTCTTTCCAAAACTTTCTTTCTTCATGAATCTACCATGAGCCTCTTTACAAACGCGCGACAGCATTGTCATTAGAAAGCTTTTATCGTCTTCGTCATCACTCTGATCAGTCTCATTTTCTCCCTTCTTTTCCTACTTTTCAACAACCTTCTTTTCTTGTCTTGCCTGCACGTCTAAATTTCAGACAGTTTCCCTTGTTATTCTTTCTCTCCAGCCGTGTGTATGTGTACCTTTGCATCACCAGCATAGTCGTCATCATTATTACCACTTGAATTTATTTTCTGTATTAAAACCAGCGGGCGCATTTCATTCCCTTGACTTAGCATTAGCTCAAGGCTAAAGCTACTTAAAAAGCTGTTGCTATTTTCCGAGACGAAACATTCCTGACAACTTTGTTTTCGCAAATGTGCCTTTTACATTTACTTTGTCAGCAAAATCCGGTATAATTTTTTCACCATGACGGCTACGTATTTACCAGCAATATCAGCAGCTCCCAACAACGCGTTTATTCCAGTACGTTGCTGCTGATTACTTGTTGGGTAACTGTGAGGATGACAATGCGATATGGCCATCGAAACAAGAAACGTTGCTTGTTCAAAGACTCAGCGTAAAAATAAATATCTGTAAAGTGGGTAGATGAAAGTAGGAAAACTCATTCATTTTCGCCTCGTTGGGGTGTATTTAGCATGCTCAATGCAAATACTTGGTCACAAGAAGAAAAATACTGTAAAAAGGAGGAGAATGGAAAATAGAATAACCGTCGACTGCTGCTACAACTTCACAATGCAACGTCTTTCACTTTCTCTTCTATTTACCGACAAGTAGGAGCTACAATAGCTCTCTCAGTATTCTTGCCTCGCATTTTCTCGGTTTCAAAAACATCATCATCATCACCGGCAGCGGCAGCAGCAGATACCAACACCACCAGGCCTTGTTATTACTACATGCTCTTCTTGCGAGCAGGAGGAGGAGGAGAAGGAAAAAAGGGGAAAAGGCTTCACGTTCTTTCTCAGCTTTATATTGATTTTCCCCTTTCTTTCTTGCTCCTTTTAGACCTGCTGCCGTTTATTTCGCTTTTCGTCAGCCTCCAGATGTGGCAGCAGGAGCAGAGCACGCAGTGTGTATTATTATGATTCCCCTTGCCATTATATTATACTACTGCTCTAGCTCTGCCAGTGAAATAGGGAATTAAATACAAGTACGTACGACGTTCACAGTTGGAATTGCAGTTGGAATCGGTTTTTTCTGTTTGGTCGAGTTTGAGTGCGGTGCGGTGTGGTGGTGAAAGTGTTCTCTGTCTGTTTATTCCTGTGCATGCATGTATGCGAGAAGAGAGCTCTCTTTTACTGAAAAAACGAAGACGAAAATGGGAAAAGTCATGGAGGTTTATTGCTCAATTTACTCTTGTATTACGTTTGCATCCTTCTCCTCCTCTAACACTTGCAAACCTCGGCTCTGTCTGCCCTGATATGGGTGATGGGGATTGTCTGCGAGAAAAAGTGCTTTGCTACTAATAGTTTTTCAGTTCAACTCTAGCTTACTCTTCTTCTCCCAGCTTCAGCTCTCCATGCTAACAACTGGATTTTCTATGAAAACAGAGATAGGAGTAGCACAAGGGATTTTACAATTTTCAACCTACTACCATCATCATCAGTGGAAAGTGAAAGTTGAACAGGGGAAAAGAATAGTGTGGACCACCAAAAGTGTACTTGGAAATTGTATGCATTGGGAAAGCAGCAGAGGCGAGAGCGGGGAAAATATTAGCTTTTAATTATTCATTGGAAAATTCATTCTCCCGTGTTGTTGTTACGTAATGAGAAATGCTTGTTTCATTCCCACACAACTTTGACTTTCAACACAGAAATACCTAAGCACAAGCAGCGGTTAATTTGGGAAAGAACTGCACTATTAGCAGGATAAAAATCAAGAAATGGAAAACTGATACGGAGTAGACATGGAGTTAAAAAGTGGGCAAGTTTATTGTTTGTAAGTATTATGGTCACGATCAGGCAGTTACTTTCTGCCTCCTGCATTTTTTTGCCAATGGCAGTGGAGACGGGAGCAAACTAAAGTAAGTGAAAGGGGCAAATTTTCCAGTAAGAATTTAAATTTAATAATTTAATGAGTTTTTGGAAAAGAGTGGTCGTGTAATTGAAACTATTATTTAATATATAGGTTAAAGAGTCATATTAAACAAAAAAAGCGAAAATTAGAAATCTTTTCTTTGAAAATGGTGAGTAGTTGTCCTGATTTTTATAAGAAATTTTAAAGATTTCTCACAATATTGTAAACATATATTTTTTGCTTTCTTTTCTCGTAGGAATTCCACAGATGATGCGTTTCAAATAAATGATTCAAAAGTCAAAAGTTGATCTTTGCATTATTTATTTTATTTGTAAGTAAAATAAGAGGGAAACTTTGAAGACTGAAACTTCAAGATGAACCTGTTGGATAGCATTGACAAATCGGCGTATACGTTACTATTTTCGGATGAAACGGAAATGAGTCCATATGGAACATCTGGAGGGAACAGTTCCAGCAGTACTGCTCACTCTAGAACGTTTGTAGCTGGGGCCGCCCAACCTCAGTCAAAAAGCTCCAGTATAACTGCAGCAGTAACAGCAGCAGCAACAACAACATCAAACAGTGTGATGAAACCGCACACAGTTTTAAATATGAAAACTACCCTTGTAAACGGAGGAGGTTACGATAACTGTGATACTAGTAAATGTGACTCTGAATCTGACGATGTGGAGTCACACGAGAGAAAACCACTTGTACCAGCTGAAGTTATCCAGAGTGTATCTTCATCATTATCAGCCACCATAAAATCTACTACAAATGAACTGAATGCCGTATCTTCTACCAATGTCAAAAGTACAGTGCTCACTGCAACAAATACCCCAAACCTTCCCCCACCGCCTCATACTTCATACAATTTGATTGCTCCACCTGGAGCTGCTCCTACAACTAATTTTAGTAGAGGCAGTAAAAATATGGCAGAGCAATACAACATTGACAAGTTTTTAAATTCGGCGTCTACTCCACCACCATCAGTATCGTCAAATAAAGGTGTTGTAGGTGGATCGATGAATCAAAAACTGAATGTGGATCCATACAACAATTGTGTGTCTTCAACAGCAAGTGCGGGACAGTTTCAGGGAACCAGTAGTAGTAGTAATAATAATAAAAATAGCTGGGGGCCAGATAGTTTTAGTTCCAATCTGATAACCGGCAGTGCCGCGGCCACAGTCAATTCGTACTCTGAAGGGCAGAAAGTCCTTCCTTCAACGTACTTTATTAAAGACTACTCCAACATTTTTGGAAACATTGCCAACACGTATGAGACTGAAGAAACGGGAGGTGAAGTGGCAAAGCTTCCAATTAGTAGCGCGTCACAAGATAACAAAATGTTTCTCATAGGACTCTCCTCCAACATTGGTGAGAACGACGAGGACGACGATGGAGATACTATGGAGAACGAAGATCAAAACTCTAGCAATAGCCCATTTCATTCAGCTACAGAAGAGATGGGAGGGGACGGTGATCATGACCGGGGTGGTGACCAGGATCCACTGCTGGTTCGTCCCCCTCCGAAGCAAAATGTCTTTCACCAGTTTATCCGTTCCGCTACCAAATCGACAAAAAACAATAGAAGGCCCATGCGCAACGGAAAACACTCCACATTTGGCAAAGAAAGTCAAGGTTCGTCGCGAGACACCTGTTCAAGTAGTAGTGCATTAATAAAAGAGGTGGATCCCCCGCAGGAAAACCATGAAGACGACGAAATCGGAGATCCCATAATGGAAAGTTCATCCTCTGGAGACGGCGGCAGGAACGGAAGAAGGTGCTCTATAGGAATTTTGCTTGCGGCGATATCCTGTGTGTTTTTTGCAACTAGTGCCCTCATTGTCAAAATCTCCAGTTTGCATCCAATGGAACTTTTGGCAGTACGTGGACTGATCCAAGGGATTCTCATATCTCCAATAGTGATCTCGACAGGAAATAGTTTCATGGGACCTTCAGGAAGTCGCTCTCTTTTACTAGCCAGAGCAGTACTTGGAGCTGTAGCATTAGTAATGGGGTTTGCTTCTATCCACCTGATACAGGTAGGAATTTGTTGTAATAATCTCTTAAATGATCTTACACTTTCTCTGAATAATAGCAAGTTTCTAATATTTGCAAACAACATGATTAACAACTAAAATTACTTATGCTTTACAACCACAACACTACTCATCATTGCGCATTTTAGCTTCCGTTCCGCCAGCGAAAGTGTGTTTCTGCTTCCCTAATTAGGTATCTACCTGTGCTTTGTTTTGGCATCATCCGTCCCGTTGCTTGGTCGCTCTGTCTGGAGCGGGAGCAGGATTCTTGTGCCCAACTCTTGGCAAAGTGGCACTAAGCAAAAAAGCACTTGTTAAACTTGTGGAGAAAGCACATGAAACTTGAAATCAAAGGACCCCCTTGGTGCAACGTTTGAAGGGACACAATGAACAGTTGAAACAGAAGGATGTAGAAATTCAGCAGTTACAACGACTGTCGGTCACCGCTGCCAAGAAACGAGACAACGCCGAAACAAAGCGCGTGTAAGCGATTAGGGAAGCCGAAGCACACTTTCGCTGGGGGACCGGAATTTTAAAGGCATAATGATGAATAATGATGTGGTTGCAAAGCATAAGCGATTAGTTGTTAATTATTATGTTGTTCAAAACTATTAGGAAATGGCAATTATTTTTTTAGTGAAATTGTATTAACTTCAACCAAGATGCTATCAAAATAAATTTTCTTCTTATTTAGTTGTCAGATGCCGCCACCGTGATATTTACAAGCCCAGTATTTGTCAGCATTTTCGCTTGCATCTGTTTGGGGGAGGTGTGCAGCTGGTTTGATGTGTCCATGATTGCCTTGACACTTGTCGGAGTTTTGCTTGTCTCCAAACCATCATTTTCCTTTATCAACACTGGAACATGGACAGGAATCATGGGTACAATCTGCGGTCTAATCGCAGCGATGCTAACAGCCTTGGCATTTATTGTACTCCGACAACTGAAGCAGGTGCACTACAGTGTTGTCGTATTTTGGTTTAGTTCTGTATTAGCCACGTTTGGTGCTGTTCTGACTGTGGCCCTGGACGGGTTCACCCTACCTCGCACTTGGGCATCTGTGATGGAATGCATTGGAATAGGATTTTGCGGATTTATGGGTCAAATCCTACTA
This sequence comes from Homidia socia, assembly GCA_036850745.1. Classification (NCBI taxonomy): domain Eukaryota; kingdom Metazoa; phylum Arthropoda; class Collembola; order Entomobryomorpha; family Entomobryidae; genus Homidia; species Homidia socia. The sequence goes on along the minus strand of JAANSP010001481.1, from coordinate 5,868 downwards.
ACGAAAGCGCTTCAGTCTGAAAACGCACTGCCAATCGCCGTAACAAGAACCTTTGACATTGTGCTGGCCTTCTTCTATCAGATAACCCTTCTGCATGACACTCCAGACTGGTATAGCTATCTTGGTAGTGTGCTAGTTGTTTCTTGCGTTCTTCTAACCGCCTTCCGAAGATGGTACAAAGAGTCTATCACCAAAAGATACCAACGAGTTCATAAAATCTCTGATGATGAGCCCATTCTGGTGGACGACAATTTGCACGAATCTTCATCTTCGCCACCACCTCCACCACGCACCACTCAGCACAAACACCATCACCTCTTGCAGGAGGAGGAGGGAACATTTTCCTAATTTTGTTAAATCTAAAAATAAAGTAAAAGAGAAAATGGTTTTCAACATAATTTATTCATATTAAAACTTCAATCCATATTTCCACACAATACCTATAAATGTATGGTATATAATATCTATAAAGTATTCTATATATTTATATCGACATGGTGAGAGGTAATATAATGCAATGGTGGTGGTATGCTAAGAAATATGTATGCGTGTGTTATACATCTACCCACACTGCAAACCTTTCTTTAAACGTTGGACGCTACCGTAGGCTGTATCAATGAGCTTCTTCGTTACTACTACTTTCTTAAGAAAAAACAGCAACAAAATATGAATCACCAAGATAACAAACTATAGTGATCACTACTAAATATTCACTAATTATATACCTAAAAAGTTTTCAAAGTAAAAATAATTGATATTAGTGGCGATATCTGTATGGCGGTGGTGGTAGCTGGGAAACGGAAAAAAATTGTTAGAAAACTACTGTGTATTTACTTATGCGCGCTAAACTGCCTCTTCTTGTTGACTCTATCTTGTAAAATGAATAACTTGTATGTCTCGTAACAACAGTGATATAATTAGTTGTACTTAACCAGTTGAGACATTTTACGTCACAACTTTCGATTTACTTTTTTAGTAAAATGAATACATGATAACATCAACATCTTGGCTGCTCCTTAGAGCGCCACCAAGTTTGATGCATTTTTAGGTATTTTACGTTATTTATTTGGGAAAGGAGGAGTTATTATTCCTGAAAAACGTATGACCATGCTCACGTTTCTTTATCTAAAGCACGTGTCTTTAAAATTGTAGAATGAAGTGAACTAAATGATAACAACAACGACATTCCATATAATGATTGGGAAAGTCATTATTTTAGTACACAAGATTTTGCTTCTTGTTGTTACAGTAGCAACAGAAATAAAAAGGAAAAGTGATCTCAATCTAACCATCTTTTCAAGACTGACAATGAGTTAGTCTACATCCCACTACTCCCACATTCTTCCTCTCTGTTCTGTCTACCTGTTTTTAACTGACTACTTGTTCGATTATTGTTATAATATTCATTTGTATTAGAGGGATACAGCATCAGCAGAAATTACTATATCCTTTGTTGACCTGCCCCGCTACAATTTTCGTTGTTGCCATATAGAACATCAATTATTACATGTAACAATCCTCATCATCATCCCAATCCATTTTTGATGTTGCGTTTTACATTCTGTTGGTGTACCAACTTAACCTACGCACAACAACACTGTAACTATTGTTATAATAATCATCATTATTGCTATTATTGCTGTGATTATCATTATATAAATGAAGCGAAAATGAGCAACCATCATTACCGGCAGCAAAAATGAATGGTCAACAGTGGTGGTGGTGGTGTGGTACTTTCTCATCATCATCGCCACATTCGCCACCCAAGTAACTACAAAGTCTATTAAAGTTCTTGGTGCGTTGCATTGATAATGTTGTTGGGGACGTGGCGGGGATGAACTTTGTACAGTTGTTGTGGTTCTGTAGAGGTTGTGCAGCACCCAATTTGTACCAAGTAACGTGATGGTAAACATAATTGGAGACTTTATAATACTCAAACAATAGACTTGTTGTTACGAAGAAAATGTTTTACTAGTCTATTCTTTATTCTTATTCATTTCTATTCTTAGCACTACTACGGCTACGGATTTGTTGACTGTATGTTGCCGAAAATAAAAAAAGCTGATCTACTGATCTCGATATAAAAATAAGTGAAACTGACAATTATGATTACTTTTAAAAATCTAAAATTACACATTAGTTATCAAGTATTTATACAAATGCGCAATCATAAATGTTATGCTGGACGTTCTATTTATATTATGATTGAATTATGGCAAACTTTTAGGTTAATTGATAATATTCATTGTTGTTAAAAAAGAAACACATTTTTTCTGGTATCAAGTATGTAACAGTGCTTTAATTATGGTTACTATATTACGGCTGGTTGTGATTACTATTTGTGAAAAAGTATTAAGATGATGTCATCGTTATCAATTTAGTAAACAACGACAAATGTACTTGCTGGTACATAAAAGAAATGGTACATTTAGAGGTAAGTAGAATTTTCTGTAAAAGTAAATCCTGGAGCTTTAAAAATGGCAGGAAGGAAAGTGTAACTGGCAAATATTTGAATAAACGTAAGCATTGGAAAGTTGAAGCAAACCAGAAATGACTTTACATTTTATTTTGCAAGCTTGCATATTACATACATTACCCAGCACACAGCACATCATTCATTTTTTATGGTTCACTGTGACTCCTGGAGCTTTAAAAATGGCAGGAAGGAAAGTGTACTGGCAAATATTTGAATAAACGTAAGCATTGGAAAGTTGAAGCAAACCAGAAATGAATTTATGCATTTTATTTTGCAAGCTTGCACATTACATACATTACCCAGCACACAGCACATCATTCATTTTTTATGGTTCACTGTGACTCCATTCGTCTCGTCTCCACGTAGAACAGACTTCTTCGCAATACAGAGATGGTGGCAGTTCTAATTTAACATTATTTTATTTCTAAATAGTTTCTGAAGGAAACCATTGTAAAGAACGGATTTTTTTCGCACACCTGTAAATGAATAGAAAAACGCCGTTGTGCGCTTCTAATTTACGATCTCCGCAGCTGGTGGTGTTTTATTATTTTGACGAACAGTGTTGTTTTTGTAACATCTCTACAAAAGTTTTATGCTTAATTTTGAATAAAAATTTTGAAAACTATTTACATAACATTTAGTCATGCTGTTAAACCACAGTTTGACACACTCTAAGACATTTAAATGCTGTAAACAGTCAAAACTACGGTTTTATTACAGATTACCACAAACTGAAAATAATCAAATCATGTTTTTTTTCGACAAAAACAAAAACTGCAAAACTTGTTGACTCATTTTTTTAAATCGTAAAATTTTATACGAGTACTTTTTTTATTTTCTGACATGCAGTAACCAAACTTTTTTAGTGTTTCATATTTTTTCATTAAAAATCATAAAAAAAGATTATGATAATAATAATATTTAGCTGTGGAAGTGTTGGAGTGGGATGCTTGCATGTTGTACTGTAGTAGACGTGGACATGATGATGACAGGGGAGAAGTTTTACGTTTCATGTATTTTACTACTACTTGGATTGCAATTTTGCTTTTAGTTTGCTCGTTTGTGTAGATGGTGGAGGTGATGAATGATGATGATGATGAACCAACACAGCTCATCTTCTTTCGTACAAAATTCTCTCTTTGTAAATACCATTTTCGGCTCGAGCCTCTAAAAAAATTCCAATATTTTGAGTCGGCGTTGTTACGACGACGATGATGGTGTTACCTTTTCTTCTCCTCGTTACCAAGTATGCAAATGAAAGTTGAGGGTCGAATTTGAGCGCTGACGAGAATAATATGGACGCTCATCCATCCATAATAGCATTTTCCCAGGCCAGTAGTAGCAATAAAAGGTAGACAGGACAGGATAGGATAGACTGGCACAGGATTGCTTATTATTATTAAATACTTTTGCCTCCCTGTTTTCTCGTTTGCTTCAAACAAACTTTACGTCTTCTCTCTAAAAGGCTTTTCTTAAAATATGTTCGTGTATACGAATCAATAATTTTTGCGATTGAATTCTCTGCAACGAAAAGTTCTCTTTTTGGGCACGCAGCAAAAAGAAACGAACCTCCTCCACCTATCCTCTGGATTTGTTTACTCCACCCGGTTTTTTGCAACAAATTTTGATTTTGAGTAGCCTTGAACGGGCACAACTACACTCGCACATGCGCAAAAACGACTCAAAAAATGAGTGAGAAGGCGATAAGCTGAAATATGATTGTGCTTGTCTGTCGTCGGTGTAATGGTCGCTCACTGGCATATTTCATCTCATCCCATGATGTCTATCAATGGAATCATACTATTCATGCTACAACTAATCAGGTTATCGGGAAAACTTTTGGAAAACAATATTTCCTCAAAACCTTTGAAGATGATGCTATTTTTATTACGTGTGTGTTTTCAGCTCTGTGATTTCTACTGTCTCAACTTAAGCACTCTATATTTTCGGCATTGAATGAATCACATATATTATTTATGTAGGTATCGATTCCAAATGGGTACAAAAAATGGCACAGAGCTATTGCTGCGATATATTATACTTGCAAGCACACTTTGTGTTTGCGAATTGCGAAATCTGTTAATTCTTTTTGAAAAAAATATTAAAAACCATTCCCTTAGCCTCTGTTAATATTGATGTCAAATGTAATATAATAATGATTGATTTCTTCGAATTACGCTTCAATCAAGTGTTTAAACGTTATTGATTTAGACCCTGTAACACTATTTTATCTGTTCATTAAAAAAATTACTTGATAAAGGCAAAAAACATTTTACATTGCATAGAAAAGCCATAACATTTTCACGAGTTTAATTATTTCAAAGGCGTGGGTGTTTGTTCAGCTTAAATAAAAAAAGCATCTGCCAATGAGAAAAAAAGAATGAGTTACTGTAATGCTCACAACTAGTCACAACCTCACGCAGTGCAATCGTAAATCTTTTACATAGAACAACTTAAATATATATTATATAGTTTCTTCCGTAAAGCGTTTGCTATGAAATCTTTATTATCATCACTATCGTAAGAGTTGTCCACTTTTTTGCTCCATATCTTTCAGTCATAATTTTATAGCATTTTTTACTTAACTGTAATTTCCAATCTGCAAAATAATTTCACTGGAATCAAAATTTTTACGGAATGGGTAAACAGCCTTGCAGTTGTGTAATAATGGGGTTTAATTACTTTATTATGTTTAAGCAGTCATAAAGCAGCAGTAACTCATGCTATTTTTGTCTGCTGGAGGAACGTCAATAATAAGTTGACGGAAATGAGAAGAAGTTTAAAAAAATCTCAGCAGGTGTGTATGGGCGGTTATATTTATAATTTGTATTGACGCTCATCATATTTTTGGAACGTTCAGCAGTGTAATAATAAAATATTAATAACACTTAATCATGTCAAAGGGACGGACAAAAGATGAGACACTACTTGTCCCAAACAATATATTACAGCCATGTTTTATATACTATTTGTTTTTATTCACGTAGTAAGTCAATTAAATTATTTATATAATGGTAGTAACATATCTTCCTTCAAGTGAATTATGAAGGTAAAGGTGAAGATGTAAAGAAGATCATGATGCTATCAATAATATTATCGTCAACATCATCTCTCCCAGCCAGACTTACAAATTCTGAAGGAGCAAACCTCCAAATATGCCAGTGGCCAAGGTCATTGTTGTTTTTCCTTCTCTCTTCTTCTTCTCGCTTGCTGGCCTTAAATACTTTTAATAGGTAACAACGATCTGGTTATACTTTTGCATATCATTTATTTCTCTTTTGTTGAAATGTGGAATAGGGCAATAATGTAATGATAATGAATCAAAGAGCGGTTAGTAAACCACTAGTTTAAGAGATTCCTTGCTGGACTACCTCCCAAGAGAAATAACCAGT
>JAANSP010001480.1:0-15273 GCA_036850745.1 Homidia socia | reverse complement strand
GTTCTATGTAAGCGATTCACTTCAAATTTGACATGCAGATAACTTAGACCATGACAAAGCCTGGGATTGAATTTCAGACTGATTGGAGGGAATGGAGGGGTTTTGGAGGGGTTTTGGAGGGGTTTTGGAGGAGTCCTATATATTTTATATGGCAAAATTTTTTTATTGCAGTTTCGGATAGAGAATCAAAAGTTCATCATTTTTTGTAAAGTGACTATGGGTCCATTCGGCTTACATAAGCTCATGGAGGGACTGGAGGGGTTTTGGAGGAGTCCCATATATTTTATATGGCAAAATTTTTTTATTGCAGTTTCGGATATAGAATCAAAAGTTCATCATTTTTTGTAAAAAATACTATGGAGGGACTGGAGGGGTTTTGGAGGAGTCCCATATATTTTATATGGCAAAAATTTTTTATTGCAGTTTCGGATAGAGAATCAAAAGTTTATCATTTTTGTAAACAGACTACCGGTCCATTCAGATTACAAGAGCTCATGAAGGGCTTGAAAGGGCTTTGGAATGGGTGAAAATGGAATTGGCTTCGGACTTGATTTTGGTTTTGGATTAAAATTGGACATAAATTTGTATTTGCTTTGGTTCTGGTTTTTAAATGAAAAATGCATTAAAAATTTGTTTGCATCTGAATTGTCTAACAAAAAGTTGTTAAAATTCTCTCCGGTAGTTGACCATCCTCAGGTTTTTACACCTGACTTGTTATTAAAATCATCTTTTCTTCTCTCTACTCTGCATATATTATTTTCATCATTTTCAGCTAGTAATTTAATTACCAGTCATTATAAGCTAATGAATAGTTGGGCACGGACGAAAACAATGGCTCGGAAAGAGTGCTGTTTACGCTGTGCCGCCCACACACATTTATGTGAAGAGAGAATAGAAATGATGACAACTTCAAGTCAAGCATTATTATTATCATCTTACACCATTCTTATTTCTCTGCGCACAAAATTCTGTTGAAATGGAAAATCACAGAGGTATGCAAGTCCGAACAGAAACTTGGATGGAGATCATCTATATACACGGAGCAATCGACGACAACCACACGACAGACTTAACCGGGGTTAAGCTTTCACAGATTATTATTATTTTTTAAAACGATATGAAGTCTAAAAATATGCAGAGTTCCTAGAGACAAGGAAAAAAACTTTAAAGTAACAAATTATTTTGGCATGATGCTTGCATCAACACACAACGTAACCCTTCAAAACTGATCCTGGCCAGTTTAACCAGACCAGAAGAAGGAGAATTTAGAGGTAGAAGGATAAATGCTGCTGACATCATCATTATCCTCTTTAACAACCTTAAACCACAAACAACTCTTCACGATTTTTACGTTCGTTCGGCAGCGGATTGTGGTGGGTTGTTGTCGGACGCACGTCCATTCTTCACCGACCGCCATATAATATACTCTCGTCGTCGTCATCAGAACACCGCTGATATTGCTGCTGCTGCAATGCCGATGATTACTACAAGATTCTGTCATTTCTACTTATTGGGGCAATAAAACTTTTCCTGGGCCCACGTGGCAGCAAACGGTCTTTTCCACTCGTCAAAATGAGTTGTTTCTCCGAGTGCGTCATAAAAAATCAGCTTTTAGAAGAATGGGAATGTGCAGAGAAAAGGTTCATTTTTTATAAACTCATTCCAGTCAAAAATATCTACCTATACCAAAAGAATTTGTTGCCTACCTTCCTATAATGTAATATTCGATTACCATCCCCATCCTTTGAAAACATCATAATTTGGTTAGATGCCTGACTAGTCTCATTTTGGGTTTTCAACTTTATTTCTTGGATATAGTCTCAATAACGAGAACAGAGGGATAATGATCTTAACTATTTATTTGCTTTCTAATATTCTAATCTACCAAGAATGAATAACTTTGAATGTGTACTGTTCACTAAGCATAACAAAATTAATATCATGTCCGCTTCTCCTCAACATCTCTCTTTCTATCTATCTAAATGGATTACAAACTCTTTAAATTGCCTGTTATTAAAATTTCATCCTTCTGGAAACCCTGCTGCGATGAAGAGATGTTTTAAGGAGAAATATGTACTGTTATAAATTTTTTTACTGAAATAATAAACAACGGGCCAGCAAATATTTATAACGTGCATTATATTATTGTATTATTGTATGCAAAACAGACATCAAATCATACACCCCATTATGCCAACTCTGTGCTATTTAGAAACAAAAAGAGCAAACTGAGTAAAGCTGTGTGAGTGGGCATCATCATAAATGTCCAACAGAAATAACTGAAATTTGAAGCTCTTCTGCTGCGATGAAGAGATGTTTTAAGGAGAAATATGTACTGTTATAAATTTTTTAACTAAAATAATAAACAACGGGCCAGCAAATATTTATAACGTCAAATAATATTGTATTGTTGTATGCAAAACATGCATCAAATCATACACCCCATTATGCCAACTCTGTGCTATTTAGTAACAAAAAGAGCAAACTGAGTAAAGCTGTGTGAGTGGGCATCATCATAAATGTTCAACAGAAATAACTGAAATTTGAACCTCTTTCTTCTCGTTGTGGTTTACAATAATCTGTACAGATATTGCATATCGGCGGTGGTATCATAAAATATTACCATTGTTCCTTGAATCCATCCACACGTCCACGACATGCTAATTATTAGTGGCTTGTTTACACAAGAGTTTCTAGATAAATGTTTTAAAATGGGTAGGTACCCTTTCCATTGGGTATTTATAGTGTATATGCAGCCAGCATCCACCACCACCAATATAACAGCAGTGCATTTCTCTTTTATGTTGGTGAACACAGGAGGAGAATAATGAAATTTGATTTATTACATGGGCAATTAGAGGTTTGATTTATTGTATGTTTGTACATCAAAGTTGAATGGAACTAGAATAACGAACGGAATGTGTAGGGTGCTCAAACAAAACACTCAAAGATATTAGAACCTACACACACATACAAAACTTTGTAAAAAGTAATGTATATACCTATTAGACTCCGTCATATCGTCGTCATCATCCTTTCACCCAAAATACGGATCATAATAAGTGTAGTGCATATTCAATTGAATTATACGTATTTGCTAATAAAAAGTGTTTCAACAGTCAAATCCTGTATAACAATCCCACAACTTTCTAAAAACTGGAGAATTTGCGAAATTTCTGGAAATTTCCCCACACCGCAATCCCAACCCGATTTGACTAATCTGTTGACTCTGATAATGATTTGATTGCTGGAATTTGGAATTACGTATGTTTAGTCTTAAACACAAAGCCATGTGCGCTTTAGGTGTGTAGAAATAGTGATGCAATCTAAATCCAATAGTTTACAAAACTCTCTTTTTCAATAGACATTTCAAAACAGTCTGCAATATGTCTCAAGTGCTATTTCGAGTGTTTCTCTGGATCATCAGTATCGAATCGGGGAATAATGTTTTTTAAACCAAAACATATTTACTACACGGATTTTTTAACATGAGGTGAAGAACTTGAAAAAGAATGCTGATTGTAAATCGCCGTTACATATTCATATACACATTCACAAAATAAAGGGTTTGGTGGGCTAATTTGATGCAAGCAAAACCCATAAAGTCGCCCCATGCTGATCACAATTAGAATTGTTCAACGAAGACGCAGCAAGAAGTCTGGTAAAAGTCTTTACACAGCTAGTTAGCTCAAAATTCACGTTTGGGCCGGACTTAGACATTTTTTATAATATGGTATTTTTCGCTTGTTATTGACCAGCACTTTGCTATGAGAATGCATATTACTACTACTATATGAAGGTGATGAACCGTGTCGTCGTGTGTACATGTTTTTTTAAACATGTAACCAGAGTTGGCATCATTAAACAATATGTATTCATAATGTAATAGTCAAACTGTTTGAATGGAACTGGTGTAATTTTCCAGAGAAAAATAACGTTCCCCTATGCTGGGAATAGAAAATGGACAAAATTCCTCATATACGTAATTATAGTTGTTTCTCCATTCTTTCTTTCTCATTTATTCCAACTTTGGGGTCTGAGTCGGTTAACAACTCATCAAGTGAGAAAAGTGCCTGGCATAATGAAAATTAAGGTGTAGTAGGTATGATGCCATCTCAAAAATACCAGAGTATTTGTTCTCATATGTTTATATCCTAATAATGTCGACAAGTTAAGTAATAAGTACATAGCATGCTGACAGAATGCTGCTGCTGATGATGATCATAGTCAAATTTGTTAAGAATAATACTCATTTTGAGATTCGAATTGTCTTATTGTATGTGCTTATTTAGCAGCACACTCCACTCATTCACGTGGCTCTTGTAACAAATCTAGTCCTGTCAGCACGTATTCATTTTATCCTTTTTAGAAATTTGAAAGGCATGTACTTATCGTGTATGCAAATGAAAGCATTCAAATGGTATTAGGGGCGAGGTGAAAGAAAAGGCGACTCGACATGATGAAATATCGAATGAGGAAAATGGTGTAAGGTTTATGTGTAAATGTAACGGAGAAAGTATTTTATTGAAATACACTTGCATATTTTTGCTAGTCTATTTAATAAAAGTTATAAGTTGTGAACAATTCATTTTAAAATCACTCAACAAAATAAAGAAACGTACGTTGTTATTTTGATAACATGCTCCAAAGTACAAGTTGCACATTCTCGCATCTTTCATCGATTGCAATTTCTGGACGGATCTCTTAACAAATAACAGACTGCAGTTTCTAAATTACAGTCATTTTCTTTTAAACATTTTAGGTCCTTCTCTAGAAGTGACCTTTGGTTAGCGCCCTGGACTCCCACTCTCGATGCACAAATTCTCTCTATCATTATTATTGTACCTCTCTCCATTTCATCAAACTCCCACAGATTACGTTCGGATTGCATTCGCATTACTTAACAACAAAGAAAAAATTAAGCAATTATAGCACTAATACTCTCTAAACAACTTAATTTGTACAGAAAATTAGACTCTTTTCATTTTTATTAATATATACATAGAAAGGTAGAAAAAACAATTTTCATCCTTCCATATCGAACGGTGAATTTTTTCTCTCAATATTATAGTAATAATGCACATCATTAAATGAAAAAGTCATTTTATACGAAAGTAATTGCATAATCAGCGGCGGTAGAAGAGGTGATGATGGTAATGATCATGATGTTGACCTGCACTTTATTATTTTGCTTGCAGTTGTAGATTATTTTAAACATTGANGCGGCGGTAGAAGAGGTGATGATGGTAATGATCATGATGTTGACCTCCACTTTATTATTTTGCTTGCAGTTGTAGATTATTTTAAACATTGAATTTACGTGTGTATTATCATATATCTCAACTTAACAGAAAATACTCAGTTAATTGTGAAAATTACCCCTAATTTACATCCAAATGGAGATGCTTTTTGCAACAAGTCGGTAATTACTTGTGTTGTTTATGGCTGCTGCTGCGGTGCTTTTACAAGATAAAACACTTTGATCTCGCACCCAACGCATTGCAAGTGGTCGGTATTGCCACGATGCGTGGGAACTGTTTCATGGGATCGGGATATTGAAATAACACTGCTAAAATATTTTATGCATGATGTTACGAAAAGTTAACAACTTCATCAACGTTTATTCCCATTCCAGAACATATTGAATCAATGCAATCAAGATACATTTGTCGTAATATGGATACCTATACTTATCCGTTCCGTATTCTTTTTTATTTTCGACACTGAAATAACTGATTTTGAAACAGTAAAATGAAGAAATATAATTTTCCAAGAACCGTACACCACCAAACTTTGTAAATTGTAATTATCAAATTCAAAAGTATTTCTACTTATAACATAAAACTCACTCTTGTGACTTTTTTGTTGAAAATGCAAATTAAGTTTTTGAGTTAAAAGTGGATATTGAAATAACACTGCTAAAATATTTTATGCATGATTTTTTAATGTTACGAAAAGTTAACAACTTCATCAACGTTTATTCCCATTCCAGAACATATTGAATCAATGCAATCAAGATACATTTGTCGTAATATGGATACCTATACTTGTCCGTTCCGTATTCTTTTTTTATTTTCTCGACACTGAAATAACTGATGTTGAAACAGTAAAATGAAGAAACATAATTTTCCAAGAACCGTACATACCCACACTTTGTAAATTGTAATTATCAAATTCAAAAGTATTTCTACTTATAACATAAAACTCACTCTTGTAACTTTTTTGTAGAAAATGCAAATTAAGTTTTTGAGTTAAAAGTTTCTAAAAAATATGATAAATAGTATCGACCCCCAGTGTAATTCGTCAAGTACCTTGTCAATTTTCATAATAATTAACCGTCATAACTTATGATCCATCCATCTTCTGTTCCTTCAATCAATTTCGTTTGCCTTGTGAGCACACACTGCTTGCATACCTTTTCAAATAATCAAGTCCGCCCATTCAGTTTACAAAAAATAAGAGTACCGGGAAATTGATGTGCAACGATGGTGGCATGAAGTCATTATGACTCTATCCGCACCCTTGACATCTAGCGCATCAATGTCGGTGGTCTGATTTCAAAAAATAAATCCGACTACACTTCATTGAAGAGAAAGGATTGAGCATTCCTCGTCAAGTGGATCTCTGTGCGTAATTGCAGATTAGGCAAACTATTATTAATTAGCCAAGTGTAACACACATACGTTCATTGTGTTAACTAAATTAAGAATTTTGATGAGCTGCGTGTAATCCAACCCTGCTTTCAGCAACCCAATTATATTTAAAGTACAATCATTGAGTGGTGGCATGAGATTTTGACTGAGAAGCTAAAGTACGGTTTTGTGAAATCTTTTTCTCTCAATGCTGCTGTTGATGAAGCCCGCATTGAATCCTTTTTTTATTGTGTGGCCACCCTCCCAACTCAACCGCTAAGCAAATGAACCTCTCACCAGGATAATTCTTAATGATGATGATGATGGCCATCATAAGATTTTATAAGGCAGCTCATCTTGATTACGTGCATGAGTTCATGGACTCGTGTTATAGCTAATTTCTTATACGTTGTGTACCTCACAAGTCACAAGTAAGATATTCTCGGAATTAATTGCAGCAGTGAAAAAACTAACAAGTTGGTTTTAAAAAGTAGCAGTGTAGCTATATTGAGTTAAGTGGACCACAGCGGTGTGTGAGCAAAAAAGATGAGAATATAATAAGCTGCGTGTGTTCTTTTAAAATTAGTTGGTTTTAAAAAGTAGCAGTGTAGCTATATTGAGTTAAGTAGACCACAGCGGTGTGTGAGCAAAAAAGATGAGAATATAATAAGCTGCGTGTGTTCTTTTAAAATCGTGCAATATATAGCTTTTATAAGGTTTCAAGAAATAAAAATGAATATATTCAAATACGCAGCTAAAATTGTATTATTGTTCAAAGAAACATATCATCTCATCAATGAGTAAAATTCGTTGTCGGGCTTTTTGAAGGCATTTTCATACCTGCTGTGCTGCAAGAGTGATATACTTGAACTGCTACTTGATCTGTGTACAACAGCTTTCGCAGGAGCACTATGAATTAACAAATAAGCATCGCTTGGCTTGTGTTTTAAAATGTTGATTTAAAAATTATTTAGTCTTACTAACATATCATCTCATCAATGAGTAAAATTCGTTGTCGGGCTTTTTGAAGGCATTTTCGTACCTGCTGTGCTGCAAGAGTGATATACTTGAACTGCTACTTGATCTGTGTTTAACGGCTTTTGCAGGAGCACCATGAATTAACAAATAAGCATCGCTTGGCTTGTGTTTTAAAATGTTGATTTAAAAATTATTTAGTCTTACTACTATGGAATGCCAAAGTATAACGATAGTAAGACAGTTTAAAAGACAGTCCAATGTATGTTAAAGGTTTAGACGGATTCTCAATTTTGAATCGTGTTGAAATAATAATTGTTTTGTGTGCAAACTGCAGGAAAGATATAGAAATCAATGCTAAAGACAATGATATAAAACAAGATGCTTATTGCTATTATTCGTGCTGAATTTGATGTCACATAATATAAAAAATATTTAGTCACTTAAGCATTTGTGTACTTTTGAAGTGTATGCGTTTTTCGAAGGCACAGCGATTCGGATTTATGTTAGATAATGATGGACATTCATAACTCATGCCAAAACAGATAAATTTAACTGCATGCATGCATTCATCTTTCCCTTCCAGTATTTTTATTGTAAGCAAGGTCAAAGAAGAAGTTGAAGAAAAATGATACAATCCTAGCTCCTCTTAGTCACGTCACGAATCCATGATCCTGGGAGGAAACGTCTTAGCTTCTGGTTTCACCTTGTTAATATTGCTACCGTACACAGTACACACTTAAGCTTATCAGTATAATAATTTATCAAGCGAATATGAGATACTTGTTTAGTTACGTGGAAATAAATATCAATATTGCTTCTCTATAAATATTTTGTAATCAGTAAAGTGGTGAGAAAGTATTATATAATAAAAATTCCATGTGGTGGAGTGTGCGTTATGATGAGCCATGAGCCTGCAATAAATTGCAAGAACAAACCGAACAAAGTCTCTTGTGGGAACTGATTGTAAGGTAGGAAAACCAGCAATTTTTCATCATAATTTTCTTTCCATGGCCATCTCTCACACAATCTATGTGTCAGCAGGTGTGTAAATTCAAACCAATAAAAATTACTTCGTAAAGACGGGAGAATCTGTATGCATGCAATGTACGTCTGAATAAATTGTTTTGAAATAGTGGTTATTATTGCTCCTTGTATCGATATATTGACTACAGAATTAATTTTAGATATCGCTAAAAAACTTTAAGAAGTTTTTTCGATCAGAATAAACGTTTGAATCATCAACGAGTCCCTGATAAACTTTTATATTTATAAATTGTTTATATATTGTTATTATATTCAAGGAAAAAATCCCATACTGATTTACTTCTCTGAACGTTTGAAATAAGAAGAAAGGTAAATAATATATTTTTATTGACATTTAAAATCCAGAAATAGCCACCGTCATATTTACATCACGACACGACATAGTGGCGCTAAGATGACAGCTAAACTCTTTTTATGAAAATGCATTTTCGCTTCCAAAGAAGAGGGCTCCACTACACAATAATACAATCAAAAAAATTTAGCATTATTTATTTATACCATCTTCATGAATGCCTAGTCTCGGGTATATGAAATATAGTCCATAAGTCTGATTGACTGAACAGTGGTGTTAAATAAACAATGCGTGAATGATTTCATTTTTTATAAAGCGTTGCATTGAATTCTTATAAGTCGGTAGTTTGTTATCATTGTTAGTCATGAAAACGGATTGATTTGATAAGCAATCGTGGTTGATGGTAATGCTAGATTTGTACGTGTTGCAAGCCTCACTCACTCCTCTTTACTTTATTAGCTTTCATTCATCGAAGCTAATGCCATGAATAATAATTGTCTCTGAGGCGTCAGTCGGATTTTAAAGCTGTGATGGAATCAGACACATTATTATAGATTTGCTCTCTTACATCCGATGAAGCACCCTTTCTCTACTGTGTGTTTTATTAGCTTTCATTCATCGAAGCTAATGCCATGAATAATAATTGTCTCTGAGGCGTCAGTCGGATTTTAAAGCTGTGATGGAATCAGACACATTATTATAGATTTGCTCTTTTGTATCCGATGAAGCACCCTTTTTCTACTGTGTGCCTTTGCACAACCTAAAAAATCAATATACTGTCCAATCTATAAACTTATCAATTTTTATGCATGGGGCACCATATGCACACAATGTGAAACGTTATTAAGTAGCAAACGACCACCACCAAAGCTTTTGTGGATTTTTTTGCGTAGCCACTGCCACTGATTCTACTGCCACTAGCCCGCTTATATCAATATCAAAAAGAGTACCTATGAATAAAACTTGTAGTAATAATAATGCTTGTGTGAGATGTACAGTTAAAAATGTGATGATGATATCAATCAGCTCATACAACTTCTACAGCCCTAAACTTGATTGATTACGGAATTATTCATGTCGTGGTCCATAACTTGAATGATAAGCATTTTCACACCATACCGACGACGCGACGACTGGCTATATACTGTCCAATCTATAAACTTATCAATTTTTATGCATGGGGCACCATGTGCACACAATACGAAACGTTATTAAGTAGCAAACGACCACCACCAAAGCTTTTGTGGATTTGTTTGCGTAGCCACTGCCACTGATTCTACTGCCAATATCCCGCTTGTATCAATATCAAAAAGAGTACCTATGAATAAAACTTGTAATAGGTAATAATAATGCTTGTGTGAGATGTACAGTTAAAAATGTGATGATGATATCAATCAGTTCATACGACTACTACAGCCCTAAACTTGATTGATTACGGAATTATTCATGTCGTGGTCCATAACTTGAATGATAAGCATTTTCACACCATACCGACGACGCGACGACTGGCTACTGCTTGAATAAATGTTCTTCCAGCAGCAGACAAAATCTAAAAAGAACGCTGGACGTTCGTTCATCTGTCATAAACGATTCAACCTGTTATTAGAAATCTGACATGATATAAACTGAAGGATGAGACCACTAGATAACTCCCTATTTATACTAGTATTTACAAAAGAAAGGAAAATCAGAAAGGAAGGAGTATTTGTTGGACGCTTGCTAACGTCTGTCTGCTGATCTTTTTTCAACTGCTGGTACTTTTTATTAATTTAAGGGAGATAAATAATAGCGTTTACACCCACTGGTACAAAGTACACATGATGAAAATGAAAGTGTAAATGTGAAATGATCACAAACCAAAACTTTTCAATTTATTTTTAAAGAGCAGGTAACAAACAATACAGGGCGATTTAAATACTTTCAGATGGGAAAATGCTTAAAACATGAGAAGGTATGCAAAACCAAAGTTCTTTTTACTTCTCTTATTTTGTGAAGCGGTTTCCCAAATTTCACAAAACGTAACTATTCCTTTGATAATAAATTTGCAAATTACAAGTAAATGTAACAGTATTTTTACCATTTTTATTTTATCGTCTGATTTTCGCTTCATCCATCCATGCCTTTGTTGTGCATCATCATCATCATCAACAACACTTTTAGCTTTTAGCTACACCTTCACTGCAACATGCTGGTTTGATCTGCTTTTGTTTTGCGAGTGAGACTATTCTGTTGTTTTCTCTTCTTGTCTTTCTATTCTCTGTTCTTCCTTTTCATCTTGCTTTGCAAAGAGATGTGTGCGTGTTTCATGGTCATTAAAATGTTTGATTGAAGTTGTACACAAGACTGTGATGGGAATTGTAATAATAATAATGTACGGTACAAGATGCCTAAGCAATTTGCTGCGGCACTATCATACATTTTAAGTTCAATTTTAAAGTGTGTAGAAACCTATAGAGAAGTTCACTCACTTTTGTTGGATGGATTGTTTTTATAATATTGAGCATTCTGTTATGTACTTACACAGATTATGGTGAGATGAA
The DNA here is from genome assembly GCA_036850745.1 of Homidia socia. NCBI lineage: Eukaryota > Metazoa > Arthropoda > Collembola > Entomobryomorpha > Entomobryidae > Homidia > Homidia socia. The sequence goes on along the minus strand of JAANSP010001480.1, from coordinate 3,787 downwards.
TGAGATGAGATGAATTACTGCTCTCTGCTATACTGTATTACAATAAATTCTTTTTCATTCCAATTTGTATCCTTTAATTACGTTCCCTTTTAAATCGAGAAAACTTCTCTCATTAATCAAGTCATGTTATTGCTTTAGCCATTACGTTAACTCCACTTCTTGTTTCAGCATATACGCTGATGATGATGGGAGCCTTTGAGTTTGTTCTTGTGAGAAATCTGTTTTACACATGTTCCTTTGCGAGTAAATATATGAAATTTGCGACGAAGTATACATTTAATTTTTAAGCGTTTTCTAAAGTATTGCTTCGAGTATTTACTAATGACACCGATAGACACAGGAGATGTTATGCCGTTTTTTGTACATAATAATAATAATGCAAGCAGCATGTAATTCAATGAGACCTGCTATACAGAACGAATTTAAGCATCTGTAATTTTCTTCCGCACCAATTTCTCAAGTTGGGATTGACGATGAGAATGAGAATACTAGTCCAAAAAAGGGAAATTTTCTCATTTGTACATTATTGGATGAATTCAAAATCAACTTATTGCTTTGTAATGTGCATAACAGGAGTGATTTAAAACCAATTTCTTCCGCACCAATTTCTCAAGTTGGGATTGACGATGAGAATGAGAATACTAGTCCAAAAAAGGGAAATTTTCTCATTTGTACATTATTGGATGAATTTAACTTATTGCTTTGTAATGTACATAACAGGAGTGATTTAAAACCAATTATCAACTTACATTCAAACCAAATTCTCAGACCGACTAAATCTAAGAAAAAAATGTAAAATAAGGGAGTGTCTATGCATTTAAATGGGAATGATTGTGTCATTCTTCATTATTTTAGTTTGCCATTAAAAACTACTTCTTATTGTCTACTACAATGAGAGATTGACGGAAATAAGGGAGAACAGTGATGAGCAAGTACAACTTTGGTATCAACTTAATTGGTATAAAAATGCAACGAGATATCCAAAATTATATCACAACTCATCCAATCTTCTAATCATCAACAACAAAAAACAACTACAACTTTGCACTTTTAAGTAGCAAACATTTTAATTTTATCCAAAATGAACGCCAAATTGGTAAGTAGTTTTAAATTCCCTGAAAATGAATTAGGGAAAGTTAAAAAGTTTTTAGGTGATACAGTTTTTATTTGAGAAACTCAAAAGTATACACAAGTTATTGTTTAAAAATATCCTTTAGCTTCTTGTTTTGGTCCTTGGACTTTTGGCTCAAGTTTTCTTTGCTGCTGCCGGAGATTCTGGCGAAGCCAACAGAGTAAAGCGAGGTCATGGGCACGGGCATGGAGGCTACGATCATGGCAAGCACCTTATATCAATTTACAGTCTTCCGAAACAATAATTGACTTTGCAAATTACTCACAAACCAACTTTGTTCTCAAACGCAGGTCCAGGAGCTGGTGGTGGCGCTAGAGGACCAGTTTACTTTTGCGGATGGGTAGGATCTAAGATGGGCTATGGCGGCGGCTACCACGGCTAATAAGTGCTCGACCATACCATTAATGACAAAAATTCTCTTCCTGTGCTATTTTTCGAAGAAATATTCTACCTCCTTGTTCATATTACAGTATCTCAACTAGAAAGTACTGTAATAATGTGTTATTGATATAGTTAAAAAGATGTTACCTCTTTTTGTACTTTGTTGTTGTTGTCGCCCATGTTGTTTTACAGCTTTTCCAACAGCCATAAAATACTGCGTCAGTTGTTGTTGTTGCCTCTTGTGATATCTTTTGAATATTTTACTACTTGTCTTGTCTTGATTAAAATATTAAATCGCAAAAAAATATTATATTTTGTTCATATGAATACCTAACAGCATATATCAGCCAGCATAGACTTTTCTGTAGTCGGATATTAGCAACAAAAATTTGCACTAGTACTTTGTAGTACTTTTGCATAGAAGATTTGCCATTTTCTGGTATCGCCATCTTCGTTTCAAAAAATATATGCTCATATTATTTTGTGAAAGTAATTCAATGAGAATTTACTGTTAATTCAGACGGTCTAAAGTACACAGAAAACGATGCCAATTTCATCACAAAGATGTGCACAGGTAGCGATTCCTCAAAGTAGAAAATGCAAAAATAGATATTTCAGTGTTAAAGTGTATTATGCTTAATATTTTATTATTACTATTACCTATGCATAAAGAAGGATAAAAGTTCAGTTGTTAAGAAGATCAACTTGAAGAAAACCGTGTGCGTCCAAGATGGAAAGCAGAAAAGGACAAATACAAGAAGTTATTACTACTATGAAGAAGCAAAGAAGTCGCAGCAGCAGCTATTAGCCACACATTAACAACGGCAGTAGTTCAAGCATATTAATCTGCCAACGGTGAACAATAATGCTAATAAATTAGCCCGCCTACGTACACCACCATAAAATATGACATATGACGACTTGTGACTCTAATTGTTGGACGACATGCAGCAGCAGTTGCAAAAGATATTTGAACAGAGTAAACAAGAGAAACAACGGCGAAATCAACAATGCAACAAAAAACATACGACTGTACGTACGTAGGTAGAAAGGTCTCTACTACCACAACTACTCTTTGTGCTCTATTCAAATTCAAAATAATAATAATATTTTAAGTTCATAATAATATGATTGCAGCTTTCTATAAAATTCAATTTTCTAGCACATTTTTGAAACTCATACATACTGCTTGAGTTTGCTGGTCTGTTTTTTACTTATCTGTTGTCTGTGTAGTCTGTGGTTGGTTGACTTTGGCTGTATTGTGTCATACTGTTTGTTATATATACCCATTCGTTCATACCTTTGACTATTTGTGTCACACCGTATTTGGAAATTGGTTTTGAATTTCCTTCTGACCACCTAAACTGATTGCTGCGAGCGGATAGAGTTGTACACAGTTGAATTCATTTTTTTATACTGCGTTGTAATATAAAAAGCATGGGTATTTGTAGTTCCATAAAACAGCATGAAAATGCCAATAATTTCAAAGGCACAATGTCATATTATTTGCACTTGCATGTAGGTATTCACATTTTGGAAACTTGGACTGGCTCACGTAAAATAATGTCTCGTGTCGCGTGATAGTCCCGAAAAGTAATGTCTGAATATTATTTGGCGCTGTGGCTTTTAAAATGAAAAAATAATGTACACCTAGAAAAGACTACAACTTGACAGATTTCTTTTTAGAAGCTCTTATGGTTAAGAACATGATGCAGTTAAAAAAATTCTTGACATTCCAAACAGTTCATTTTTATTCAAATAACCTGTTCAAAAATGATCTTCAAAATGTTTTACAACCGAGTGTCTCTCTCTCTTTTCTTGAGTGTCCACAGCAGTATAAAATGTGTTGGGTAAATAAATACAAGTATCATCTTCAAGCAAATGCCTTCTAATCCTTGTTCTTTTCACGCCTCCATATCATTAAAACAAAGATGACAAACATGTACACAGAAGTCAAAATCAGAACTTGGACCAATAAAAAATTATAAATCCCTTTTGTCGTTCGTGACGCCCGAGTCTCTGAAATTCATACAAGGTGCATAATGCCCCATACATAGTGACAATGAATATTATTACCTGTGCTGAGCCAGATCTCTCTACATATACCACTTTGAGTAAGGTGGTTACTATAAAATAACCATTGAAAGTTGCAATTGGACAGTCATCATGGATTTGTTTCAAAGAACTCTCTACAAAAGTAACGACACGGGGAAGTATATTTTTTCTATCGCCAACTCCATCATTTAATCATCATGAAAAAAGTTTATTTTGGTT
>JAANSP010001479.1:0-15275 GCA_036850745.1 Homidia socia | reverse complement strand
CCTATATTCCGTTGATGGTGGTTTGGATGAATGAAAAATTCAGGGACGCATTACGTGAAGGAATTGCAGTTTAGTTATCTTGATTCACTAATTATAATGTGTACATTGTATGGTCACCAAACATGCAGATAAAGCACACACCAAACCTACTGCGTTAGAGATTGTGTATAAGTTAAATAGTTAAGCTCAAGTATTATTTATTTAAAGACGTGTGTGCAACTCTATGATTTGACATAACCTTGATCGTCTAACTAAAAGGAAGGGGGAAGGATGCTGCTGCTTATCTTTTCTGCAAATCACTATCTTCTTATAGCATTCATTTAAGCAGTATGTAGTAGTAATAATAATTTGGTACTTGACTCCATTGTCAATGGTCAATGGTTAATTGTTGGACCATTTAATACTCTTGCTTTCCTGCACTGCAAAAATGCAAAAGTAGCAGAATACCTTTTTAGCTGTTGGCTGCTTGTATTTTTTCTTTTGCAGACAGACAGCTATAAAAAATGGGAATATGAGTTTACCAAGTGCGCTTCAGTGCGTTTTCCAAAGACGTAGCGAAACAGAAATGTTACCAGTGGCACATTATTATCAGCAATTAGATCAGATCAGCAATTAGCTTAGCACAAAAAAGCAAGCGTCTTGTAAATTTTAATGCCAAATCATCATCATCACATTCCTTTTTAACATATTTGCATTCAACATAAGAGTTTAGAGACTGCAAATTGTAGCTTCCACCACGACACTAAAACAAACAGCACATTATCGCACATTAAGTAATTGATTAGTGCATGGAAGCTTAGAGGAGAATGACGTAAATTTTACAAGCAGTACTTTTTACAAATGTCTGCAAGTCAAATGTCGTACGTAATTAGGGCTGGATTACTCAATTATTAGGCTTTGGGCACGTATATATTATAAATAGATATATGATATTCTGCACAAAAAAGCAAGCGTCTTGTAAATTTTAATGCCAAATCATCATCATCACATTCCTTTTTAACATATTTGCATTCAACTTAAGAGTTTAGAGACTGCGAATTGTAGCTTCCACCACGACACTAAAACAAACAGGACATTATTGCACATAAAGTAATTGATTAGTGCATGGAAACTTAGAGGAGAATGACGTAAATTTTACAAGCAGTACTTTTTACAAATGTCTGCAAGTCAAATGTCGTACGTAATTAGGATTGTAGGATTGGATTACTCAATTATTAGGCTTTGGGCACGTATAGAGATATATGATATTCTTGACTGCGTTTTTGGTGTGAAATTCATTTGAAGTGAATGAAATTCGAGCATAGCCGATTCTAGGTCTCTTTCCAATCGTTTGTATTAAATTAAAAATCAAATCTACCCGTTTCGTTTGGTCTTAATAACGGCTTTGATTTATAGTGTTTTATGCACTCGCAGCGGCAAGCAGAAACTACAAAAATGAAAGAAACCCCGCATCTTGTTAAAATAATGTTTACACAGAATTTTATGGCATAAATATGACCTAGTTTGGTGAAAACTGCGTTTATGTAATAAAGCATTTTTGATTACCCGTATGGTAAATCGGGGAAAACCTATCGCATCTTGTTAAAATAATGTTTACACAGAATTTTATGGCATAAATATGACCTAGTTTGGTGAAAACTGCGTTTATGTAATAAAGCATTTTTGATTACCCATATGGTAAATCGGGGAAAACCTATAGCACCTTCATATGTATATCATAATAATAATAATATATGCAGCATAATTTTTAAAAAGTCAAGTAGATGATAACACATTTACTTACCGAGACTAAAAGTTTTCAACAGTGTAATAATTTTATTTTGCAATTTGTTGTAGAACGCGTTGGAGAATCGACCAAGAGAGGAACGTATTCAACTGCTATCTAGTAAAACCGCGGGTGCAACTCCGTTAATAGCAGCGTGTCGTAATGGTCATTATGAAGTAGCCGAGTACCTCATTAAAAGTTGCGGTGCGGATGTGGAACTGGCCGGATCAGGTAAAAATGGGATTTTATTTTATTATTTCAAACGGATAAGTAAATAGGCACATCCCCAAATATTTGGATAATCGTGTTTAGTGTCAAATTGAGTGTGTCTCAGTCCTACATTCAAAATTGTGGAGAAAAACCTCTGCTCATAGTATAAGTATAACTAAATAGAGCATGTCACACATGTGAATTTGGCTATTTGAACTGTATATTTATATAGAACATAACATATTATCAAAATAAAAATGTCAGTGTGTCACTCGCGGTGGCGACTGCAAATCATTTTCATAAATTGACTTCATAATTTTGGCACGTTGACTGATAATTTAGTACGCACCATTTTTTATTTCTAAAAAATATCCATGCACTGTAATGATATAGCTTTTACAATTGTCACTGTCACATTTAAGGGAAAACAAGTAAATATTTGAATACTTGACCACGCTTGAATTGAAATGTTACGATTACTAGTTCAACGAAAAAATTGTACATTAAATTGACTTGCACGGGATTCAGAAACGAAGCGAAAAAACTTGTTTATTTTTTAGATATTAATAAATATTCAAAAGGATAAATCCAAGTAACAGTCTTCTTTTGAATTTAGTAATCCATGCCTTTGTGGCACTTTCGTGAGTAAGTTAGCCTAATTGCAGTGACTTTGACATACTTCGTTTAATGTTATTAATGTCCGGTATGGATTATCAATTCAATGCCAGTAACAAGCGAATTTTATGATTTATAAATTAAGATAAGACTTAAGTATTTTAGTCATTAATTTATTACGTCATGCGTGTAATTACCAAAGTGCGTGCATCGTGTAATCGTTTAATCTACACACACTCTGTGTGTAACATTTTATTTCCCAAGAAAAAATTAAGGAAGTAAATATACGAAATATAAAAAATGCAATGCAGATAAGGTGCATCACGTGCGTGCAGATACCGGTTTAGAGGTCATTTTCTTTTCATTAAATTGTTCCTTTGAACTTGATTTTGCAGAAAAATAAAGTAATTTAAAATGAGAAGCTTACCACCACAAAAATTTGCTTAATTTGCATAATAATGTGGTTGTGGAAAAGATGAATGTTATGATTGTTATGCCCTAGTTTGGTTTTGATAATTATTGGAAACATGATCATTTTCATTTTTTTATTCTAGTTGTTTTTGATGGAGAAACAATTGAAGGAGTCCCTCCCCTGTGGTGTGCCGCAGCAGCTGGGCACCTGCCTGTTGTGAAACTTTTGGTACAAAATCGTGCAAATGTCAACTCAACAACAAAGACAAACTCAACACCCCTTCGAGCAGCTTGTTTTGATGGCCATCTAGACATTGTACAATATTTGATCAATAATGGGGCAGGTGAGGTTATCAAAAACATTTCCCAAAGCTTACGTTAAAAAAGGGTCAAGCTATTTACAATGAATAATGGATTTGAATTGCAGACATGGAGGTAGCGAATAGGCATGGACATACTTGTCTCATGATATCCTGCTACAAGAATCACTTTTTTATTGCCAAATACCTGATAGAGAAAGGAGCAAATATTAACCGTAAAAGTGTCAAGGCCAATACCGCGTTACACGACTGTGCCGAGTCGGGTGCGTTGTCCATCATGAAATTACTCCTCCAGAAAGGGGCAAAGTTCGACGTTGACTCCTACGGAATGACCCCATTAATGGCTGCTTCTGTGGCAGGTCACGCGAGTATTGTCGAGTATATTTTAACCGTTTCAAATTTAGTTTCGCTAAAAGACAAAATAGACGCATTAGAACTTCTTGGTGCAACGTATGTGGACAACAAGAAGGATATGTTGGGAGCGCATAGATTTTGGAAGAGAGCTTTAGACCTGAGGTAAGCAAATGAGCAATGCAAACGAGTTTATAATGACGACAGCAAGACAAAAAGAGTCGTATATATATTGTTTACTTTGTTTAGGTATCGTTGTGGCCAACTACTGTTTCCTAAACCGGAAAAGGCTTCCGCAGTTTATGAAGGGAGAAGAGAAGTAGACAAGTATGAAGAGTTGGATGAACTGATATCTGATCCCGACGAAATGAGAATGCAGGTCAGCAGAAATCCAATTACTATTATTCCAAGCATATAAAATTCTTCAGTTTTATGGTTTTCCTTGTTATCATCATCATAACTTTATAAATCACAGTCACTAATGATACGAGAAAGAGTCCTCGGACCAGCCCACCCCGACACTTCCTACTACATTCGGTATAGAGGCGCAGTGTACGCAGATGCTGGGCAGTTTGACAGATGTATAGCGCTATGGATGTATGCGCTAAATATGCAACAGGTAATTCAAATATGAGTATATGAAAGCGGAAGTAAAAAAATCAAATAACTAGCAGACTTTACTTCAAGTCAAGTGGGATGATGTGATTAGTTATGCCATGTCTTATTATTATGATTGCAATGCAAAATCTTCTTTTGGGGCTGCTATTGCTCCTCTACTTAAAGGCAAATATTTACTCTTACTGAAAAAATAGTGAGATACGCTCTGCCATATTTTTGTGTTTTTTACAGCCAACAATAACCTCTTCTTCATTCTGTAAAAGCAATAGCAATAGCTAGAGAGGGAATAGTAAATGGAGTAGGTATACCCATGTTTCTTTACTGATTTGTCAACTTGCCATGATATATTTTTGGTGTGCGAAATGGGAATACCTATGTGCCTTAATCTTCTTTTGGGGCTGCTATTGCTCCTCTACTTAAAGGCAAATATTTACTCTTACTGAAAAAATAGTGAGATACGCTCTGCCATATTTTTGTGTTTTTACAGCCAACAATAACCTCTTCTTCATTCTGCAGTAGTAGTAGTTGTAGTAGTAGTAGTAATAGCTTTTGAGGGAATAGTAAATGGAGTAGGTATACCCATGTTTCTTTACTGATTTGTCAACTTGCCATGATATATTTTTGGTGTGCGAAATGGGAATACCTATGTTATGTGCCTACATGAATATAAGTAGGCAGTTGTGTGCTAGCACAATATATTTTATATAACCAACCGACTAGGAAATTTACAAACACGGCACTGCTTTTGGCATTCTCTTGTTGCTGTTGAAAAAAGCTTCAACGTCAACTTGATATCATTCAAACTAATAGTAGTTTAGCAGCAGCAGTAGTAGTATGCTCTTCCGAATATTACTTGTTGTACGGTGGAAATGGAAATGAAAAAAGTAAGGTGTCGTGTCGATAAGTACAATAACTTTGTGTTTTAAATTATGTATTTCAGACGATGCTCGAACCACTGAGTCCATTAACCCAAGGATCGTTCCTCTCATTCGCCGAGTTGTTTTGGTTCATGATGGGGGATAAGAAAAACACATTTTATCCTATGCCAGCATTAAAATTTGATGATGCATATGTGATTTTCTGGAAGGCTGTCCGTGAAGTAAGTTATTGAATCTCATCTCGTCAAAAACAAACTCATTCACTCATTCAATGAGGAGAAAATGATAAATACGTGGGTCATTCATCCCATCCTACATATAAAAAATAAATACATGGATGATGATGACTCTGTTTGACATGATGATGATACACTTTATGTGGGTTATTAAAGTGAATTTATTCGCCAATTTACTTGCAGATTGAAGTATCAATGAAGCACGCGGATAAAGTTGGTGGCAAGCATAGAGACTCTGTTTCCTTTCATCGTCTTTTAGTCATTAGTTTGCAATATTTTGACAGTCCTCTTATCTCTAAAGAAAGCTGAGAAAGAAGAATTTGAATTTCGTAAGGTAAGGAATTTTTTAACGAAAACTTTCTATTACGTGGAATAAAAAATACTTTTCCTAATAAACGCTGAGTCACATAATTATTATTATGTTGAACTTTGTGTGTAGGTATTTAAAACATTTGTTGTTTTCTCATTTTTCGCCTTATTGTAGACTGCTTATGATTTAGTCAAAGTCAACCCAAGAGGTACAGGCGGTTGGAGTTTGCTTCACATTGCGTCATCCCAAAACTCAAGTGTTGGGAGATTTTCGATGAAGATTTTCCCATCTCCAAAAGTAAGCACTCTTCCTGTGTACTAATGACATGATGATGTGGAAAAATGGGAGAAAAGACATTTTGTGATATTTTGAACAGGAGTTTTACATGTAGTTATTGTCATGTTTTGTTTTCCTGGCCGATTTTCTCAAACACATGCATGCATTTAAGACATTTCGCGAAAATGACGCCTTAGACTTTTATAATTATCATCATAGAAAAAAGAACAAAGGAATTTTTGTTGAATCTTTTTCTTTTGCTGCGTTGTAGTTTTTTCGTATAAAGTGAAATGTTTTTCTATTATGCCTAATAATAATGAAGTTTCACAACTTTTTTGCACAAATGATAATAGACTAGTTACTTTAGTGCATTGATCAGATGACGTGCTTATTGTATTTGCAAAAAATGTGTTTATTGGATGATGAGAGAAAGGATAAATATAACCTCAGCAGTAGTAGTAATAGCACTAGCTAAGCTTACAACATGTACATGAAAGTAGGGAAGTCCCATGAAAACAATTTGGCAAGTGTTCAGGGATTCATCAGAGAAAGGAAGTCAACTCATAATAACAACATAGACGAGTTGGATCTTCCCCATAGACCTGACATAGATAATGCAGGAAGAAAAACTCTTAATTTTTTTATGCAAAGATAATATGTGATGCGAAAAAGTCGCTGATGATGATGATGATGTAGTATGTAGTGGTTCTCTGTATTTATTACGTTGCAGTCATTCTCTCTGTAGGAGATGGAATAGTATGTTGTTGTTGATAGTGTTGATACACAATGTCGAGCTGCTGTTTGTTTTCATACTACATTTTTAGCACCTGTAACTTTTAACAAAATGCAGTAGCAGCATTAGCACCACATGTCTGCATTTTGCAATATCCGGAAGTGAATTTGGACCGTGTAACGAAATTTGCACAAAAAACGATTTCTTTATACTCGTTTAGTCGTTTACTTCATCTTGCCATAATGATCCAGCTGGGGTACATGTGTGTGTTGAAACCAGTAGACCAAAGTCAGAAAGAGAAATGTAATATGCTTCTGAACCGTCAAATTAAAAAAGTGTAATACTTCATGCATTTTCCACTTTTCACTATAAACACGTCTGTTAATTTTGAGGAACAAATTACACCGCAGCTGCTGCATGATTGAGGAAGAAATAAGAAATTCGTTTTCTTCTTCGTGATTTGCATGTCTCACGGTTTACATTAATTTGGAACCAATTACGATTATAACTTATTCCGACAATTTTTTTGTTCCAGTTTGTATATATAGTAATCACTTTACACGTATGTAAAGAATAATTTGACACTTGTCATGTAGCTTTTCTTTGAAAAAATAAATGTTTTTTTTCTTTTATTATTATTCTTAGACTGTTGAGTTTTTGGTAAGCGTGGGGGCGGATGTGAACGCCCGAGACGAAGAGGGCAATACACCACTCCACGTAGCGGCTGACCCGAAATCCTGTTCTGTGGAACTGGTGCAGACTCTCCTCAGTCATGGTGCTCATTTGGATCAGAGGAACAATGCAAACAAAACTTTTGAGGAGCTGGCCAAAGTAAAACTTTCTACCTTGGTTGATCCCATGCCACACACAACCTTGAAATGCCTTGCAGCTCAGGTAGTATCCCGCCACAAAGTCAACTATCATGGACTCGTACCTGCTGTCCTGGAATCCTTTATCCAGCTACACTAATAAGTAAAAAATAATAAAGTAACCTCGGGAAAGGTAGGGGAAGCTGTAAAGAAATGGCGTATACTATGACCTACTACAACGCTTGGAACTACATAAGACTTGACCTATGTATAATAATTATGTATGGATTTCAGTCGTCGTATCATTAATCCAGTAGAAAAAACTTTATAATTGTATGTAATATCAAAAATAATAATTACAGCAGCTTTGGTAAATATATTTTGTTGAGTAAATCGTAATCACGGATGAATAATATTGTATGTAATGTAATTATTAATTAAATACTATATAACGTCACTATAAATAGTGCACAATTATATACCAATTCGAAGTAAAAGTATTTTATACGTTTTGGACTAGATACGCCTTCCTTATAGATTCTATTCTGAATATTGATATTATCACCAGCATAATGAATTAATCATCCAACTACTAACGTTAATAATATGATAACCGCCCCATCTTCCTACGTAACTGTACTTTTTTTCTTCATTCTTCTTTTGTATGGTAGTTTAATTAACCTTGTAATTTCTGTCTTTAAGAATATTACATTGTATTCAATAATGCCATACTATTATTGTAAAAAACGTCAACGCTAAAACACTTTAAATATAATATTTCGCTACGTTATGCATAATACTGTAAGAAATAATCAGTCACGATGAGCAAGCAGAGGATTGTTGTGTATATTCATGATGATTTAACTTTCAATAATAATAATTACTATATAAGTACACAATTTAGAGAAAATAAGATTTTGTCAATTTTTAACGGAAACCGCAGGTCGATTTATTATTATTATTGTTATACATAACATATTATGAATTATTATGATGATTGTGAGAAGTGACACTTGTTGTACTTTTACCTCTATTTACAATCGATCAATCAATAAAAGCATGCTTTACTTTATATGTTATAATATATAGTTAGTTGTAGTTGATTACTATTAAGTACTGATTATTATTATTATGTACTTTTCAGTAGTTGCTATTCTGCGCATCTCACAGAACTGAAGCCTTCTAATTAATGTGATTCATGTGAATTAGCAGCTAAGTAGATCCAAATCCAGGGGCAGAAAGATAATCATGCGTGCAACAATTATTTACAACGTGATTATTGACTGCCGGATGTATTGTTGATTAATCTTAATAGACTATTTTAATATTAATATAATAATTATTGTTATTTTCGTTGCGCATTTGCGAGTGTACCTTTTTATGTCAAATGTACGTATTTTGCTTGTTGAGAGAAAAAAGGAACCCTACATTTTTTAAATCAAAATTTCAACTCGTTTTCTAAACCATGCTGTGGTGTTAGGAGTCAATAAACCGTGATAAAAAAGTGACAACGTATTTAAGCAAAAAAAAATGGGTATTACCATAAAATCTCGTTGTAAAATTAGTAAAAAATATTGTACTTTAGTTTTCGTGTAAATAAATCATGTCCCGACCAGTGTAAATCAAATTCTAAAGAAAAAAAAATCTGGAAAAAATCACGATTCAAAAAGTTTGTAGTATTGTTCAAAACAAAAAGTATGAAAATAATACAAAGTAAATAATTCTGGTAGTAGTGTCATTATAAAAATTGCTATTACAATACGGGGAAAATAATATCTATAAAAAATATTACTATCTATTATCATTCTCTCAGTGCCCCAAAAAAACCCTTATCATGTACTACCCATATATCACTGTCGTACGGTACGACTCGTACCCTTGATTGGTCTAATTAACTTCACATGATCACTATCACACTACCGTAAATGCAGCAAAATAAATGAAGAATAAAAAAGTATAAGAAAAGAGAGGAGCATGCACAAAGTGTTAAGTAAATATTGTAATAATTTGTTTTTATGTGAATTTCATGAAAAGTATATGTGATAATTTAGTTTGAAATACTATTTAGAAGAGTGGATATGAGAAGTGAAATGACGAAATGAAACTTTTCAATGTTTAGCAGAAATTTCATAATAATTGCAATAAAATATAAAAATACACGATAAACGGATAATTTTCTCCTTCTGTTTTTTATTATTTCATTTAAGACGTTTTTCCCACCAATTTTTTATTAAGTTTGTAAGAATAATTTTTTCCTTTGTCTGTGGCAAATGCATGATTTACTGCTTCAATGGACATATCCTGAAGTTGTTGGAGATTCAACGGAATCACGCTCAGCAACTTTTTGAACTCGATGCTCAGTGTAGTTTTAAACACTCCAGAATCATCAGTCTGAAACATTTAAATTAAAAGTTCCACCAGAGAACTGAAAATAGCTACTGTAAATGCTCAAAGAAAGTCTTCGGTAGTATCCTTACACAAATGATAAATGGCAAGTCTTCTTGATGAAGAATTTTCACCAAGTGTTCACCAACAGAAGCAGCCACTCCACTGACGAGATTTGAAGATATACAGCATTCTATAAACAAATTTAAAGATGTCGACAAAATGCAAATGATTATGACTAAATGAGTTTAAGTATCGACATACCTATCGGAATCCTCTTCTGCTTGGTCAATTCCCAGAGTTCCTCGGTTCCACCATACAGCGGATGGAGAAACTGGCCATGGCCAACTCTCTCTGGTCCAAATTCCATAAACGCTTGTCCTTCCTCAGGATTCACAATCTACGCATGTCATTTACACTTTAATTAAATACGAAATGATTTGACAACAGCAGCTAGAAACCATACAAAAATTAACGTGATCCACCTCTGGAAGGTGACAACTGATTTTCAATTTTTCTTTTCTAGCCATTTGCATAACACGAACAATCCAGCTAGAGTGTCCACACCGTGGATCACCGCTCACATCAATCCCAACCAACACATCCGGATATTTTTTTTCTATTTCCTTTGCCAATTGAACCGTTTCAAGAGCATCGTTTTCCCCATTTTTTCGGTCAATGCTGATTAAAAGTTTGACAGAAATTGGAAATCGTTTCTGAGCATCCCTTTCAAAAAATAAATGATAATTCCAGGAAATGGAAGGCCAGTTGAAATGAATTATTCGTACTGTATATAATAAAGAGTAGTAAAAATTCTGCTGGCAACTTTACTGTATTGCTTTCACCACTGTCTCCACATAAATCTTTTTAGACGGAATATCGTGAATCCTTTTTGGACCTGTTCGCAGCTCCAAATAAATTACATTATCTCTTGAAAAGTCGGCAATGACATTTACTGTAGCCACATAGAGAATCGTTGGTGTGCGAATGACCTGATGGATATTTGCAAATGCATCCCAGCACCTTTTTCAAGATAAAAAGCAGTCAAGTTTGAGCCACTATATAGTAGTACCAATTTATTGTTGTAAAAGGAAAGACTTGAAGCAAAATATGATTAATTAAATGTACTCTTTTAAGCTTCTAGCCCGATTTGATTCTTCAGAAATGGCCGCGCTATTTGGCTGTTGCAAGCAGTTCATCAACACTCCCTTTGAGTCCAATGGAGGAAAATCATCATTACATTTTACGCCATTGCCGCTATTATAACCTGCATTGAAAATTTGGAAAATAGGCACAATAATGGAAATGCTCCATTTCCGTACTTTGAAAAACGGAAAACACGCATGCAAAGTAATCAATCGTTTGCTCGTATTAGCTATGAATTCATACTTTCACCAAATGCCTTGAGATGCATTAGCAACTCGTCGCTGATCGATCCATTAAGATGTGCATGTAGCTCCTGAAAAAGTTCATTAAATTGGAAAATGAATAACAACATCGATGATGATATGATAAGTAGGCGAGTTGGGTGGGACTGTAAAGTCTAGGAAGATATTTAAATATTCAATCCGTTAAAATATTCAAAAACTATTCTTTTGTAACGTCTGACTGAATGATATATTCAGATGATGCACGCAGCACGCGCTTTGTAAAACAAAGAAAAGAGAACAAAGAGAAAACCTTGACAGAAAATGTGCAATGCAAGTATGCAATGCTGAGTCTCTTTTGGGATTAGTATTAGTATTGACAGAAACTGAATATTTTATATTAACAGCTCTCGCTTGGTTGTTGGAATTTACAATCATACATCCCATAAACAAATTGTTTTGTCATTATTAGAATTAATTGACTTTATTGAAAAATTTGCTGCTCTTTCTTACCACTTTCGGCATGCTTGTCACCACCACTTCTAGGCTTGAATCCATGTTAATTTCCAGCTTTGCATTGAACTGAATGCAACTGACTGTACCAATTGTACCATACATATATGTATTTAGATGTGTGTACCACAAGCAGTAGCAGAGATTTACAAGATCAAAAATAATCTTTCGTTAAAATTACTCTATATAAACTTTCAAGAGGAAGCAGTCAGCAAGGGTAAATTAATCCCATATACCTAATCTATTTTCACGTTAGAAATATTTTTGTTCACATTTTATGTAAAACTGTTCAGTAAAAAGTACTTTGTTCTTTAAATGATTATTTTAATTTTTCGATGGAATGAAATCAACCACAGTGTGGTGTCAGGTGTGACTCTGTAACAAGACGAGGGAAGACTAAGCATAAAATTATCATTGAAATCAATGCATCTGAGAAGCCAAGTTGGACGATCCTACAACAACACATGATGACACATTGTACATGGATGTATGCATTATGTACATGGTTAACGAGTATTAAACGACTCCTATATATATAGCTAAAACACAAGTTGTATTTTACAACGAACTACGATATCGTATTTTGGTTTCTTTCTAGTATGCATATTGCATACTATATTATACATGTATCAACTTTTGTAAATATGTATGCTTGCAGAAAGGTAGCTCCACCACACTTTGTACCGGTGAAATAATTTTGTGAACGATTTTTTAGCACCCAAGTGCATCCAGAGTTATCGGAATTTCTAGTAAACTAGCTGCAATTGCAATTCACAGGTTTAAGTCTTACGACTTGGTTATTAATCGGTATGCAAAATACTTTGACCATGATGCATTTTCACGTTACCCCATCTACTACTCCAATTCAGGAAATGACAAACGAGCATGATAATAAGCAGCTAATTGAGATAATGCACCTGTTACTTTCTCAGCATAATTGTTTAGCATATGGAATAATGTTCATTCTGACCGATAAATGTTAAAGAGGAGGAAAAAGGAATGTCACCAACATGTTATTCCTTATCCTTTTGCTTCGCATATATACCACATCCAAATCCAACCTCTTTAATTCCCAGCCTTACGTTTGCCTCTTTGTCTGCCTTGGATTACATACGATTGGAAACGAACTTTTTCCCTTTGCCCCAAAATTCTTCATGTACAGCAGCATGAAGCTGCTGTACATGAAAGCTAAGCATGTTGTTAGCTGTAACAACACCTCATAATGAGCCACGTTTTTACTGTTTTCCACGAATTGTCTCATTTCTTCCGAAAGGCAGTATCGCTAAACTCAGCGATGGAATGTATTAAATTTTAAATGGAAAGACAGTAGACATATAAATACCTCTTTTCATTACATCCTCAAAATAGAAAACACAGATTTTACCAAATCAGGATAGATGTCTAAAGTAGAGTAGAGAAAATTAAGATAAGACAGAATAATAAAGTACAATTATTCGATTGCTGGTGGATTTTGGATTTCAATCGTGACTTACCTTGCTGTTAATCGCTGTTAGATGAAACTTGATGCTCTTGAACCAATGGAACTGTCCGCAGAACTATTGTATATTGAACTTTTATTACTCAAATAAAACAATTTTAGGCTGCTGATGATGAACGATGAGTAGATGAGTGTGAAGTTGTAGATGTTTTACTTACGCAGTTAACTTTCGACCAATTCGACCTTCAATAACGAACCTTCACTACGAGTTTTACTACAAAGTAGTAACTGTTGTAAATCCTTAATCTTCATTTGAATTAGAAGGATATAAACCCAGTTTCCTTCCTTCCGAAAATATTGATCCTTGAACTGAAGGCAAAAAGCAGTGACAAAGAAATAGCAGCAGCAGCAGATCCACACTACATCAGGAAAATTATTCGATCCTCTCCAAAGAAAACCAAATCCATCCTTCCACCTTCCCATCGTCAAAGGTACTGACTGACACATCATCAATTCATCATTTATCCCAGAGAGAATGATGTAGCGTCCCTCAGTGAAAGAAACAGCTAACCCAAGATGTGCAAGAGTCTTGAGCATCTCAATAAGATGGAGGTATTTTACCGGTTCGGGTCCTCTTTTAAACCCCTTTTATTTAGGACTATCGGATAACTATTTAGCCTGATTCTCTGATTTGCATTTATGTTGTCCCTTATAAAGAGATTTATGTATAAAAAACAAAACAATAAAAATAGTAGCATTGCATTGTATTCAAAATAACAGGGTAAAAATTTTGATTACTTGATTACTGAAGAGTGACAAGAGAAAATGAAGCGATGATAGAAGCTCGAAGCTCCTCCCTTCATGCATGCATTGATGCAATCTTACTACAATGCAGAAAAATCTACATGTATCAAAACAATGAGCAGAGAATTATTTTACATCTTTTCCCTACCTAACAGTTGCCAAATTAAATCTATTGCCGCCTGTATGAATTGTGGTGTACCATTTCATGTGAAGTATATTAATTCATGCAGTTACTAAAATAATAAAAATGGTTAATGATGTTCAAAATTCTAAAGTTTAGTGACATATTTTATTTGCTTCCTGTGAACAGCTTCTAGGGATAAAAGAACTATTATAAATTATATTTTGTAAATGGAAGAAGTTAGGTAGTTTAAAATTCACTCACATAAAACACTGATGTTTTCAACAAGTACTTAAGTCTTTATATATTGAAACAATAACATATTTATCAAACTTATAGCAATTAAACTTTCCATTCACCAAGTAAATATACGGAGAAAAATAACATGCTGCAGAATTGCCGACAAAACAACTGAATTGCCTATGTCTATACAGTAGCCTACTACCTACACATACCATACAACATAGGACCTCAATCTGCCTTTCACATTCATGCTTACTAAAAATAGGTAAATGTATTCAATCCAAAACATGTCTACGAGAAAACGAAGTTTTTTTAGAGTGTGTTGAAACTTTGAAGAATTGACGATACCGATGGAAAAACTGGAGAGCCCAACAGCCTGTAGATTGGAATGTAGGAAGAGAAAAATTCAGTTAAGTTTTCCGAATATTAGCAAGAGTGAAACCACAAGTTACAAAAAGTCTCTGTAGCCCACACTGGATTTCGTTTGCTATATGTTTTTTTGTTTCTTCGGTGAACCGAATTTTTACAAAGTATTTTGGAACCACAAGCCAACATCATACAGAATGAAACCCACTCACAATGGAAAAGACCCCAGATTTCTGCTGAGAAGCTAATACGGAGCCTTAAACTATACTACTGCGAAAACAAAAATCAAAGCAACTTTTTAGCTCACCTTTTGAAAATCTTCTAGTTAGGGTTGAAGGAGCTCTTTACAGGAACCTCACTTCAACAATTCTTCCATCGACGCGAGACTGATCAAAGACCTTTACTGCTCGCTCAGCATCTCGTTCTGTTGCAAAACGTACGATTCCAGTACTTTTGTCACGCATTTCAGCAAATACTACGTCCCCACATTCTCGAAATTTTGTCTT
>JAANSP010001478.1:0-15275 GCA_036850745.1 Homidia socia | reverse complement strand
TTTTCCAACGAGAGTACTTGATTCTTGCTAAAATATGCTGGTTTGTAGTTACTTATGCGACTCCAATGAATACATTCTGAGATTGCACTCCCTACTCATAATTTAAAAAATCCTTTTCCATTCTACTTGACTTGGTAATTAATTATTCAGCCATTCTAAAATTGAGTGTAACCTGCATTTACTAATAGAAATTATACCACAGTACTGATTATTATTTCTCTTGAAAATAAACTATTTCAAAGTATTGTGCATTAAACCTGAATTCTTAATATTGTTCATTTGGCCTCGATTTAATTCAGTATTAAAAAAAAGTTTCCGATAGGTCTACTTGACTGTCCTGCTATAAACAGTAGTTGTGCCTTGAAAACACTATTGAAAAATAGATGTTGAAATCTTTCCTTTTTTCTTTCATTCTACCACTATTATTTTGTTTCCTTGATTACATAGTGTATTGTCAAAAACTGTAGGAATCTTTTCAGAGTTATTGAATGTAAAAAAATCCCGTTCCTTCGAGGAAAGTGTTGGGAATGGTTATCAACATCCTCATCATCACCAACAGCGTGATGAAACTTGCGTTAACACCACACCACAACAACAACATGCTGCTGCTGCTGCTAAAATAAACTTTTCAAATACAATTTAGTTCTCTTCTCACTGCCTGCAAAAATGGTAAAAGTCCTTTCTCCTCCTGTATACCACCTTCATTTCAATAAAATTTCTTCAAGTAAAAGTTACTTGAGTTTATGATGATTGTGTGTTATCAAAGTCATTTGGAAATGCGGGTTTGTTATTGTATTATTTACACAAAACAGAGCTAATTTCTTAACCGCCACCAGCAGTCACTAATGCTTTTTTGCAGGTCGACTCCGATTTACTAATGATTATTACGCTACTAACAAGTATCCTTACAAAATACACAATCACGAGAAGAAGAAGAAAAGAAGAAGCACACCACCACTGCTAGAACATTATAAACTGCTGTACTTATATTGTTATTAGCAATGTATATATTTGATGACATACCGTTATGCCCTTGCCCCTGTTGTCTCCGAACTTATTATTGTTATCAAAGTACAATACCAAGGCTCACATGAGCATCTTTCTCCCGCACGCATCCATATAGGAAAGCAAGTAATTGAAATGGTGATAGCAACCAGGGAAAGGAAGAGAAAGGGAAGAAAAGCCAGCCATATACATGCACATTATAGAGACTACTTACAAGACAAGTAGTGCCACGAGTCGACACTTGATAAGCATACAAGGCTTACATTCCCAGCACCAATAATACCAAGAGTACAAAGACAGCAAGGAACAAGTTGGTTGTCTTGGTTGGCATAAGGAGCCAAAGAGACAAGGCAAGCAGTAAGCAGTCAGCCTAAACAGTAGTATTTGGATATGTGTGTACTGCACAACGATAAGGATATAATCAATGAGAGAAAGAAAGAAAGAGAGAGAGAGAAAGAATCTCGCGAGTCGCGACTGCTCTGTACAGTTTCTACCGAAATGCTTCTTTCTTGCTTCTAAAATAATGTGCTATGCTTTATAATAATGGAATTGTCCGTGTGTGAGTGTGTCAGTATATAACCTCCATAAATGCACAAGGTAATATAAGCAATAGGTAATAATAAATTCTCTTTGTATCCATCCGTATCACTGTCTCCCTTTCTCCTTCTTCCTTGTAGTAAAAAAAGAAGACAAGAGATATTACTCGGTTGTAAGTTTACATGGTGCTGGAGAATGTGTAGAAATTTAAAATGAGTTGTCTGAATTAATTTATTACTTTGACCTTAGACAAACGACAAAGATCAGCACATAATCATTGACCATCAAGAATATGACTATATGTATACGTGTTTGCTTATAGTGATGATGTAGAAAGGGTAAGAAAATGAAAATCGAGCTACATTTTCAAGATAGTTACATGCGAATTATGAACAATGCTAGTGCAGGTGCAATTAGATTTTTTTTATTTCTTGAAAACTCCTGATAAACGCTGATGCTGGATTTTTTTTCAATGCATTGGACCAATTTTTATATTAATTTCCGCGTATTTTCTCCATGGCTCCAGTTTAGTATTGTCTTTTGGTAAATAAATGAGGGCAGAATTGTCGTATTTGGCTACCTCACAATCTCGCATTTTTCTTTCTAAAGATTAGTTAGATGCAAGAGCGTGCTGAGGGCTTAAGGCAAATACACACACAGCATAGTTCGGATGTTTTCTCCGTCCATAACTGCTAGTTCTCGGCGCTTTATGTTATTTCCTTAGGCACTTCAAATTACAGCATGTGCGAACCACCAGAGAGATACGGCTATTACTACAATTCAAGTTGATAGTGATGGATTCATTGCTTTTACTCATATAGAGAAATTGTTGGATTTACATTTTTGTTTGTTTGCTGCTCAGCATGGTTGTATGTACACCTTTTCACTCGATGTTTCTTTTTCACGTTTTTCTTTACACTAGAGTCAAGTAAGGTAGTGTGACTGATAACTGAATGCCCTCAACTTACCATGCACTGACATACAGGCTACATATATGCGCCATTACACTCTGTGTTTCTTCTCCCATCTTTCACCCCTGGTCCACTCACATTTCCTTTTCTTTGTGTTGCATAAACTTTCTAGTTTGTCTTCAATAAAAGAGAAAAATGTTTGTTGTTGTTGTTGTTTTTCCAAAAAAGTGTATGGATCGTTGCTGCTATCATCGACATGTCAGCCATTTATTTTCATTTTCGTTGTAATTTTCCAAAAAAAGGTTTCGAAATGTTTCATTGTTGCGAACATTTATATAGTATTCTAACCCTTTCCTACTTCTTTTTGTGCGCTTTTTATCACTTACAAACATTTACGAATTGTGTAAAAGCCTTTTTCTAATTTAAGATTCCCTTCCAAATGTAAAGTTCTAAAAACAGAAAGAAAATAATAATCAGATAAAATGTTTACACAGTTTCTAAGGAGAACTGCAAAAAATATCATGAATGCTCATCCAGTTCAAAAAAATCGACAAAATAATCCGTCTCTTACCATTTTTCGCATCATTCCAATATTTTTCCTTTGTTTTGAAGTTTATTGATAATTTATGGAATGCTGCACACAAAAGAACAAAAAGCATTTTAATAATCAGAGAATATAGAAAGCAAATATATTTCTTTACTGTTTGTCTCTCGTGTTTTTACAAAATGTAAATTATGAGATATAGCATACCACTTCTTTCATATGACAAGCACATAATAAACTTTCCGTTGTTTCTAATGTATGTGTATACCTACTAAGCGCTCCTACTACCATGCATTTGCCCTCCAAAGACACAGTTCAACAAAATGTAAAATGCTTGTATGCTTTTTTCTTCTTCAAGCTCCAAACGACATTTTATTTAACTGTTAGCCCAAACATATCAAGGACAAGAGAGACAGATTATTTCTTGTACAAGGTTACTTGAGTTGGGTATGCATGTTTTTGTTAGATTACCTACATGTGATTGGTTTCACATTTTAGTGAAAAAATCATTTTATACGTGTCTGCCCGTCCCTGCGATAACGTGGAAGTAATTGGAGAATTTAAATTTTGATTTGAGCGAACCATATTGCTTAGTATTTCTGTAGTAGCATTTTTTGACACCACCGGTCAACAATAGGCGTTTGAAACCGTTGTATGACATGACATGTATTTCCCAAGGTGAGACGTTACCATGACATGACATGTTATTTTTAAATTGCATTTAAATTTATAAATGGGTGTTAGCACAATGTATTTTGAAAGACATAACTCTGAAATTTAAAAAAAATCATAATGCACGCATTTTACTAAGTTGTAAAGTTAAGAATCGAGAATTTTTTACTTATGGTTGCAACTTGCATCTTGGAAACTTTTCTGTGCGATAGCTTGCTGGGTTTATTCAAACTATCCCTATGTAAGAGAAAATGATGTATGGACATTTTCTGAACCTCCATTTTAGACCATCTGCATGCACCTAAAACTGAAAATGCTGCCGTTCATTTTATACTACTGTTCATTAAATATCAGGATTTTGGTTTAAGTTGGCATTTTTTTAAACTCATCCTCGCTGAAGTAAATATTGTTGCCGTCTATGCACTTTAATTAAGGAGTCTAATAGCTTTCCTAGTTTCATGGTGTTTATTACCACTCATCATAAATAAAGGAAAGCTATGTTGATATTATTGAAAAGAATCAAGCACAACATAGTACATGGAACAAGAAGTGGGGTAAAGTGAGATTGCTTTCTGAGATTGTTATACAGCAAAAAATGGTTCTCGAGAATCATTTTAAGCTGATTCTAGTAAATACTTGTCTGTTATGAATGGATGTGGTATAGATGTAAGTAAACAAATAATTATTCATAAAAACACCTTAACGTTATAAATTGGTTATTTTTAGACTTAATGTAAGTCACATAAGCTGAAAATTGCATTGCAGGCATGAGATCAAGACGTGGGTTACATACGAGTAGAGTAGGGTTTAATGCTAGGTTGGCATTACCATCCTACACCGTCATCAACGTCATCAACGTCATCTTAATAGTATTAGTAGCTTAAATACTTACAGCTTGTCGTTGCTTTATCTGTCCAGTTTTACTAAATTCCACTTCATTTGTTGTTTTTTCATGTCTCTATAGTTGCTACGTTCTTACGCACCACATTTTATATAAATTATAGAGGAAACAACAATAACACGCACCTGTACTGCCAAGTTCGACATTATTATGACAAATAATTGCGAGACAATTTCTAAAGTAACTAAATTTAATGACCTGTTGTTAGAGCATGCACACACATTTTAATATGTTTTAAGTCTTCATTTATTGCTTTTCTCATGTCTCTATAACAGCTACGTTCTTACGCACCACATTTTATATAAATTATAGAGGAAACAACAATAACACGCACCTATACTGCCAAGTTCGACATTATTATGACAAATAATTGCGAGACAATTTCTAAAGTAGCTAAATTTAATGACCTTTTGTTAGAGCATGCATTTTAATATGTTTTAAGAAAAAATAAAAAATAAATCAATAGCTCAAATCAATACAGCACACATACACTAGGCTAAACGTATATAAAACGCAATTGGCTATATGTGCTCAGTGCATACTGCACTATAAATTCCAGCTCAATAGGCAATACATCATCTTGTTACTGGTTAAATATTTTTATTATTACATGGTTTATTGCAAAATATTAGTAATTAACGTGGCACAAAGCTCTTTGGAAACTTTCGATAAATACATAAAATACGTACATTAAATACCCACGTCCAGTGTAACATAATCCTCTACAAACGTGATAAAGATTGTTCTAGAAAATTACCAACAAAATGCAAAAAGAGATTTTCAATCCACTGCGAAAACATGTATCTTTTTAATTTTACACGCATAAACAAATACCAGGCGCAAAAACAGATAATTATTATTGTTGAACGTAAAGTTGACGTGAAACATAGATATCATCTCATCACCATCATAATAATAATATTACCTTCCATCCCTGGTTATGGAATGCAGTTTAGAACACACTGGAATGGTTACATAGTTTACTAGATAAATTTCCAACAACATCACCTTATTAATATGGACTTACACGTAATCAATGCTGGGAATGAGTGAGGAGTACAAGTCTATACTATACGACTATAATAACTATATAGCCTGACTTTGCAAGTTCATAGCAGCAATAACTATACTAACACACCACTACTACTACTACACCTGTCTCTGCCTATCACCGAGAGTCATATTATTATTACCACAGTTATTGTTCTTGCATTTTAAGATGGTAATATGATGCGCACACTTTGAGCTAAAAACTATAATATGTATTCATGGTTATCATCATCATTGCTTAAAAAGAACTGAGGTAGGTAGATAGTCAATGCTATATTCAATGTTGCTGATATTAGAAACAAATAACGCCAGCATTAGTTAAATATTTTATTATTATTACTAAAGGTCAAATGCATCTCGCTTTACAATAAATGCAAAAGCTTATTATATAGTTCTCATATCGTTTTGCTCAACTTACAGATAAAACTTGCCTAACAACAATAATGTTGTGATTATTGTCTGCTGATCTCACTCAGATAGTGTATTATAATAATGGAGCAGTAGGGCAGTCGAATTTTTTTTACAAACAACAAATTGCGTGTAAATAAAACAACGAGGAAGTCATTTAAATCATCCATGTAGCATTAGCATTGAAGACTCGGAATTTGAAGCGAGTATTGGAAAGACACGGCCAAAATGCAATAATAATGTAATGCAACAAATATCATCGTCGTTGTTACTATTATCATCACAAAATGAATGCTTTTTGGTCGTTCAAATGAACGTCTTTTTGGTAAAGTTATAGTGCATATTATTGGATTGGACGTTGAGGTAATATGTATCCACCTTTTTAGTGAACATCTGAGTGAGAAAAGAAGATTATCATGATGAGAGTTGACTGGTGGTAATACAAGTGGCGAAGTGAGTGAGATTTTTACGTTTGACTTGCATTGAAAAGATCATCGTTACAAAAACAGTGCTCTACACCAGCAGAGTCTCCCAGTTTACAAGATAGACAGACAGAGACGGGCAGAGATATAGAATCGAAAATGGAATATTATGGAACAATGCAATGTGAAATTATTGTGGGGCACGGTACGGTTCAACTGCAACATGAAGGCAGATAACAAAAACTGGCACACTATTGTGCAGCATAATAATCAACATCTTCATCTTCGTTTCTACTTTATATTTTATTTTGTAGTGGCTATTACAGAAACGTAAAAGCGCAAGCCAATAATTACTTCAGTATTAAATCTACATGCCTAAGTAATAAAATGCCCTGAAAAGGAGTCTATTTTCTCACGTCGAATATAACCAGATGAAAAAGGAAGTTGTTGAGAACGTATACGCTTTGAAATGGTTGTGAAATGAAAAGCACTCAATATGTTTTTATCTTATTTCAGAAATTTTGCACAACTCCTAAATATTTATTATCTACATATGTATTCCTTGAGTTGATGATCTTAATATGTATATATATTTATGTATATATGCAAATACTACTACTTGCAAATGAGTGTCCTTTAGTTTTTCATTTTTTAAATTAGTATTTTACAGGGTTTCACGATCGATTGCCGTCATGCAGAGTGTCAAAAAGGAGCTCTTCTTTTCTTGGTAGTATTCTATGCATTAGAATATATATTTGCATTCTGTTATAAATGATAAATGTTTTCTCATCTCAGGTGTAGATGTTGAAAATTTATTATTATGCCACTTAATATACTAATAATCACTGCGACTCCTACTATTAGTCCATATTGAAATGTCATCATCCTGTAAAGACCGCGTGATTGATTACTTAATGTAACTTTAGAGTTTACAATTAAGTCTTCAATTAAATTAACATTTAAATGGCATCGAAGGAATGAATTGTATGGAATGTTTGTAGCAATTTATATAAAGGTGCATTTTCATCTGTACAACTCTCTGTTGAGATGAAGAAAGACCTTCAAAATGAACAGTATTATCGCACATTATTTATATATAACTATTATCATTATTATGGTCTATAATGAATTGTATGGAATGTTTGTAGCAATTTATATAAAGGTGCATTTTCATCTGTACAACTCTCTGTTGAGATGAAGAAAGACCTTCAAAATGAACAGTATTATTGCACATTATTTATATATAACTATTATCATTATTATGGTCTACAAATTGCCAAGAAATGAAATTAAATGCAGTGGTACACGCAAAATGTAGTAGCTGTATTACGTATGGCATATCCCGCCTGTCCAACTTTCTCTTCTTTTTTCAACATTATTATTCACATATTCAACATTGAAAACCTAGTGGTTTTTTATTGATCGAAATCAATAAGCCGTGCTCCATTCAATTACATTGAATTTAATAATATAACAACTTTTTCCTCTCTTCTTCTTTTCTACTTCAACTGTCCCTTATTTTCTTGATTACTCTGATCGTTACTTGTGGTAATGTTATTAGTATTACTCTTGTCGACATTTCTTTAGTATATGTATATCTTCCTTCACGCAGATGTGCACCCCGAGTAAGCATATATCTCAGTCAGAATAAAAAAAACTAAATTCATGGATGGATACATTTAAGCATTGTATATCATAGTATCATTCAAATGACTCGTTCATCATACCGTAAAACCATTTTTGGAACTAGTGCGTATTTGTGAAGTTTATGAACTACATTTTTTTGGTGTATGTGTTGCTGCTGCTGCACAACCTCAAATCAGACAAGTAAGTTGTAAATTTAATAATAATAATGAAAATATTCGGAATGTCTTTTAGTCTCAACGTTGTATCATCCTCATATAGCCAAGCTCTCTATACGCGATATTACGTAAACAATAGTTTTTTCCCAATTTAGTTCTTTCCTGCCTGCTCACCAGAACATTGGAAAATACAACTTACTGCAAAACACGGTTTTCTTTTTGTGTCCACAGGAATATCGTTTAAGTTCAAAAGTGCTACAGCACATTAACAATAGGATAAAAAAGACCAACTACATTTGAGGGAAAAGGTATTACAAAGTGCTTTAAAATATGCATTTTCTCATGCATTCATATGTAATTAAACAGTTACATATTGCTGTTGTGTTTGGTTATATTGATTAGTTGCATACTTCTATTCACATAATGCTGCTTTTCTGCCGTATGATATATGTTTCTCCTGCCAAGATCATTCGATTTTTTTTATCTTGAAAGTCGTCATTTCGACAGCCATATTGACAGAATACAATTTATAAACGTATATTTTATGCTATCATCAATGGGAAAAGGTAAATAAGTGAAGATTCTCATAAATCAAATAATACTACATACTTGGTATTATTATACATTATGCATACAAACATTTTAAGGCTACTTGCTACTTATGGCTATATACACATTAGCACGTAAATTGCAAGGGTAATATATCCTCTTTGGGGTATTATTGAGGGTAACTTTTGCAAAGTTAGATGTTACCATGATTATACACAAACTACTCTTTTTCATTAATCTCAAACAAATTATTATTGCATGCAGCAGATACATTTTTTATTTAATGAGCTATTAATGCTTTGCCAGCAATCAATAACCGAAACGGCCTGTCTGTCTGCTGTTGCTCCTCTGTAGCAAAACACTAGAATTTTTAGACAAAAAACACTTCAAGACTGATACTGATTTTAAGGGTGCCAATTGCCAAATCTTTCAGGTTTTGTATGACTGAGTTTGAGATTTGAAAGCTTTGGGAACGCTTCCTTTAAAGGCCTCATAATCTTTTGAAACTTTGATGAGATAAACTTGCATTGTTGCATTGCTTTTCTACAAATTTATTTAGGATGTTTATGCTTGTCTAATACCTCTATCCTGTAACTTTCCATCCATTTACCATCGACCACCCCCATCACTATAATATATTATAGGTATTCATAAGTATGTTATAAATCCGCATATGTCATTGCTATTTAATAATTATTTTTTCTATCCAATAAAGCAAATTGTTACGTCCGTTGGTAGTGTCATAATGTTTGTAACCTGAAATTAATATGTATGCATACCTATACATTAACTCTGCAGCCATTCTCCTGTGTTTCCCTGAAAAAAAAATCACAAATGGCTGCCATTTTTTTCTTTCTCTCTCGAAACTCATCATTCTACCAACATTTTGTCGTTGATTTCGTAAATTAATGATTCTACATAGTTTGTACCCCCTTCAAAACCCAGTAGTCTCCTTCTGCTTAAAACTATTTAGTTTCATAATAATAATCGTATAAAATCTTTTCCAACCCACGTAGAGACTTTTGTTGGGCAAGAATATCTACGTATATGCCTATTATTATTAATACTACATAGCATTGTTTAATGTTGCCATATGTAATTTTCAAATCAGTTTTCAACTGAAAGAATGAATACGTGTATGGGGGAGTTTGTAAGAGTGCAAGAGAGAGGAAAAGAAATATTATGTAGCAAAAAGAAATAAAAGGATTAGTGCTGCATTTTCAGCTTTTTCGTGTGTGCTTTGCCTGTTGGTAGTGGTGTTAGCAAGCAGAATAGCCAGCAGTAACACAATATTTTTAGCTATAGTAGTAGTAGTAGTAGTGCTAGTAGTCGAAATAGCAATACATAATGTCTCCGTTTTTGTCTGTGAGAGAGAATGATATTCCATAAAATTTCAACTACGTTGAAAACATTACTCATTTACCATTATTCGACGCATGTATACCTATATAATTCTGGTGCTGCCGATTTTATTCCTCGGTCTGTGATGCACTGTTGGCACAGTAATAAGAGTGAAGTGGGGATGAGAAGACGAAGAAAATTCCCTGTGTAGTAGTAGTAAAGAGAGAACCAGCCAAGTAAGTAAGCTCTGGTTATAAAGCCAAACAGGCAACTAAACACAGAAAAACTCCCATCTTGCTCTCTCTCCCTGAAACAGGGATAAAAGTACGTACGTACGTAGTAGGATTTTATTAGTATTATGATTGAACATTTGTATTTAGTAGTACAATTACTAAAACTCAGCCAGAACCAGCAGCAGCAGAGCACAAGGAGGAATAACGAGCTAGCCAGTTGAGTTGAGGAGAAGAGTTTCCATCCATCCATCCTCACTCTTTCAATACAAGAAAGAAGCCTAGACGAGCAACCAGAGGAGGATATAATATTATGAATGTGTGCAGCTCATGAGGAGAAGAGTGCAAGCAAAAGGAGAGAAATAACAGAAATTGTGTAAAGTGAAATGGAAGGAGGAGAAGAGTCAAAGTCAAAAGCAATAAGAGAGCACAGAGCTTTGTTGCTGTTGCAATACTTGATATAAAGCTTTATACATTTGCGTGAGTTTGTGTGTGTGTACGTACAACGGAGACAGACTTTTGATCATCATCACCATCATCATAATATATACTGGTTGTTTTGGAAGGTAAAAAATCATCATGCATTAATCCAAGCAGGCAGCCAGGCAGGAGAACGTACGGGAATGTCTTGTGGGAAATGTTGATTTTATGCTTCCATTGCAATGCAAAATGTACAATGATCTTATATATTTATGTATGATGATTTGAGTTTGAAAAGAGATTTTACATTAACATTATTACAACAGGAACACACACACACTTCTCGACATCAGCTCTTCCCTCTTGGTTGCTGCTGCTGCTGCTTCTCTGCTGCTGAAGTTTTTGTCGTGTGTTGTTACTATTACTGCTGCTGCTACTTACTATTATTACTGCCCACTAAACTACTTGCTAAAGATACGGTGAAGTGGCAGTGGCAGTAGAGTTGCCTTTAAGTCGTTAGTAGAATAATAAGTTGTGGCAGTAACTCATCATCATACCACCACCACATTATCCATGTTTAATACCAATCATGGTCGTGGTAAGATAACTTCCTCCTCTTATTGTCTCTGCTAGAGTTGATCACGACCGCTCCTGTTCAGGGTTACCATGGAGTTGGATGGCTCCTTGGAGGTGAAACGATGTTCGGAGAATCAACTGACGCAGAATTCTTCTATCACGGTGACCATTGACGACCTCACGGAAGGCCTCATTGTCGTCTCCTTTGCACACAGTGACAATCTGTATCAGGGCGTTCTCTTCCAGCTCAATAGAGAGTAAGTACTCTTTGTCGTTGCCCCACTGTAATTTTTAATGAAAAATAAACACATGCAACGCATTGTACTATAAAAAGGTTGAGTTGCATCAACAACAGAAGAGTGCATACCACTAAACGATTTTTTTTCATGCACTGATTTATGCGATTTTCTGGTACTTTCACCGGTTTACGAACATCGTTGTATAAATATTTCATGATGATTAATTGAAATGATTTGATTGCTATAGAGAAATGTAACAGAAATGTTGGTGAAAGCAGAGTTGTAGCTTTTGATAATGTCTTGAAACCAAATAATACTGCATTGTGACATAAGGGTCATGATGACAGTTGTTGTAAAAGTCAAAATTTATTGACTGTGCATGTTTTCAGGAGAGGAATCCCGTCCGGCATCTCATTCGCAAAAGAACATGTGTTGGGAAGCTCATCCTCCTCATCAGTGGAGAAAAGTGAAAGCGACCCGTCGCAAATCATCCCACTCCATCAAAGACATTCATATAACCAGGGTACATGCAACGGAACATCTCACAGTCCTATATCTCAACCATCACTCCGGCGAATTATCAAGCCTCCTGCAAGATTTAAAAATGCTAGAATGTCACTAAGGCTGCGTGCCCGGCCAGTACTCTGTGCCAAATGCAGGTCTCTATGTGATGAAAAGGCTGATAGTAGTAGTGGTAAGGATGAATCATCCAGAGATGAAAATCCGACTGAAAAGAATACTTCAAAAAAAGATCGCTCTAAATTGGGCAAAACTGAATCTAGTAATGCGACAGCAAACACTACAACAATTGAGCTAAATGGTAAATTACGGGGAAATAATAATGAGTCGTTACAAGGGTGCTCTGCTGTTGATCCACAAGATCTTCGTTACGAAAGCGTGGGAAGCACTCGGGTGGTGGAAAACTACTGGAGAAGACCATTGGTCCAGCCATTAAACCCGTCAACTGAAGAAACTTACGCAAGACTTAGAAAACACAAGGGTCCCTCGGACCCGGGCCGAGATAATAAGAAAAAACTGAAATCAACCAGCACTGCAATCGGAAATCCTGCTACAAGTAGCAACTACATCAGCAGAACTCCGTTGAATCATCAAGAGAAAATTTCACCCAAGACTTCTCGCAATGAAAATGTAGAAATTGCTGTACCACAGAAACTGTCAACCAACAATTCAACATTATTTGTAACCAAATCAAACGTCTGTGATAAAAACTTTCCAAATACCAGAAGCCGAAAGGCTCTCAACTTAAAAATGTGCATTACTAAAATAGCCGAGATGAGAGACGAAGCAAGCGCAACGGGAAACAAGGGGAGTGTGGTAAATAAATCAGTAGAGACATTATCATCATTAACACTAAAGAAAGATGACACTTGTACATCCACAAATCAACTACCTGCTAATAATGGTCGTAGTCCACAGCATTCAGACAGCTCACTTGAACCAACAGAAACAACAAATGACGATAAAAGTAGTGTCGCATCACACATGGAGAAAGCAAATTCCACCGAGTGTGGAACCAGCTTGAAGACTACCAGGGCGTCTAGCAAAAAGTCAAAAGCTTGGGAGAATAGAATTCGCACAAAAAGTACCGTCCCCGTTAGGTATCGTGATGAAAGTTATTTAACAAAAAATTTCAATTTTAATAAACGCCGACCGTTGAGTGGTGGTAGTGGCGATATCCCGGTGCTTACAATATCTAGAAGTGATGATGAAAATACATTTAAAGTGTCTACCTTGGCAGAGGCCGAGGGTGCGGATGCCTGCTCCGTTACAACAAGTAGAATCGATGATTGTTATGATGCTGAAAATGATCAAGTGCCCGTTAGCACAGTTCAGTCATCTTCATCTTCACCTAAAGATGAGGACCAGTGTGCAGATAATCAGAGTCATGATGATGCAAGTCGTCACAGTCCTAGCAGCTCGTCAAATTTAAATGAAATTCCGGCTAGTAGTAGTAGTTGTAATAGTAATAATAATAGTAGTAGTTGTAGTATTATCAGTATTAAATCGACTAGTATCCCCAAACCAACGGAATTAATTAAAACACCAACCATTAAAATAACGTTTGGTTCTTCTGGAAACGGGATGGTTGTTCAAATTCCGCCAAAAATAACACAGCATTTAGACTCCCCTTCAACCACAGAACTTAAAGCTGTAAGGAAAGCAATGAAGAAAGCCAAGAAAGAGGCAAAACGTAGACGCTCCATATCTCCCGAATTTTCACCGTCCTCTAATGCCTTTTCTCCTGACCAACCTTCAAAATCTGAAAGATCAAACCCGACCTCACCAGTGACCATGACCCCAACTGTGAATAATAATGAGCCGCTGCATCATCACGAAGAATCAGACACATCTCAAGTATCTCGTTACGATAAGTCCTTGCTACTAGAATTTAATGCAACTGAGCCTTCAACATCAACACGAGTTCCTAAAAAGAAGAAAAAGCAAAAGAAACGAAGAAGAAGTAGTAAAGTCTTGAAGGAAAATGATGGTTTCACAAGTAGCAGTAGTAGCCACGAACCAATTGTGTACAGCATGTCAAGTCCACACTCAACATCTTCCTATCATCAAGATAATTCCACCGGTGGTTATGAGAGCCCCAGCGCTACTTCCGTCAAAAGTTGCAATCTTGCTGATTCCATATCGAATTCTTCAGGTGGTACGCAAGAGTCGGTTCCCGGTTTTTGCAAAGATGCATGTCCTCCCAGGCGAAGAAGAAGCATGCCAGCTACATCGACAACACCCAGCTCTGTGGAAGCTCCACGAGTTTGTATTAATTTGAAAAGGATTGATACAAATGCCTATATTCCATTACCCTTGCACAGTATGTCCTCTCAGTCTGACAATGACAATGATAATGATGATCGCTCCTCATTGGAAAACAATGGAGTGGATGCGGAAGAGGGCGAGTTAAATGACTATCCCATTAACAACGGAAGTCCACACGGCAGCGAAATGGAAATTTTGACCTCATCTGGAGAGTCTGTGGACTATTACAAGTGTAAAGAGACGGAATGTTCATATCGTAAAGGTGATATTGTTTGGGGCAAACTTCCTGCGTGTCCTTGGTGGCCAGGAAAGGTATGGAATCAACAAGATATTTAAACACTTACAAGCAATTTAAGTTTTTTCATTCTACGAAAAGTGCCGTAATATTTACTAATTTTTTATAACTTTTTTCACAGATTGATGATATCCTTACAGGAGAGGGCGAAGAAACACGAGCTAAAGTATCGTGGTATAAGTCCACAACACAATCATGCATGCGATTTAAAATGCTGGTACCTTTCACCGAGTATTTTGATGTAAGTGCAAAAAAAATCCATTTTTCCACAATCCAAAATCCAAGTTGAACGATTTCCAATGTCTCAAAGATTTTTCAAGTTCAATAAAGAAACCTGCTAAATGTTTTCAGAGTAAATACGCCAGAAGTAGACGAAGGGGCTTGTACCAGCATGCTGTCAAAGATGCTCTAGTAGAAGCTCATAAACTGAACCCGGAAGACTTGTCAACTGACTGATCCTCATATTAAAATGACTCTTTTTAGTTCTATGGTGATCATCTATTAAGTATAAGCAGTCATTTCGCCTAATGCATTTTGCACGACATAATAATAATAATATATTGTGTACCTATATAGTATCATTACT
>JAANSP010001477.1:0-15276 GCA_036850745.1 Homidia socia | reverse complement strand
TTTTTTCTCGTCATCTGTCTCGTTACAGAATCATGGTGTACGACCCCTCTGACCCAGACAAAGGAACCATCGGACATTGCCTACTTAGCGATAGCATTATCAAGCTGACACTCTACAACAACATAATTTACGCTGGACTTGCTGATGGGAATCTCGCAGTATTCTCTGAGCTTGGCAATCCCAGAAAAATCCTGAGACCAGAGGTAGTGGTTAAACTAGGTCCTGAGAGAATTACTTCCATTTTTGGATCAAAGGACAACATTTATGCAGCATGTGGGAATGCCGTTGTCACCATTGATGCTAAAACGCATACAATTGAGGTAATAAAAACAAAAAAGTTGAAAGCATGTTGACAATATTAAATGCGTGTGAAAGTAGAGCTACTACTGAGTCAACATTTCCTTAAATGGTCTTGTTTAAAAAAATTAATATATTTTGTCAATGGAAAAGGAACACCATATTTTGTATCGAATTAAACCAAGTTTACATTTTTGTCATGTCTGGCAGAGAATATCATGATAGTGATGAATGAAATGAAACCTAATACCTAGACTGATACACCCAAGTAGCAAAAGCTTTTTTTACATGCATTTGTATGAAGAAAGATGATTTCTTGTCCTTGTCTCAACAAATCGCTCTCACTGTCTTGTCTTGTATCATGTTACAGAGAAATGTCGTTCTGACTCATCACAACGGTCCCATTTCCCACATGGCATGTTCAGGCGTAGGTCTCTGGATTGCCACACATGAGAGCGGCACCGTCTGCCTTTACTGTTTAAAAAAATTAATATATTTTGTCAATGGAAAAGGAACACCATATTTTGTATCGAATTAAACCAAGTTTACATTTTTGTCATGTCTGGCAGAGAATATTATGATGGTGATGAATGAAATGAAACCTAATACCTATACTGATACACCCAAGTAGCAAAAGATGCATGCATTTATATGAAGAAAGATGATTTCTTGTCCTTGTCTCAACAAATCGCTCTCACTGTCTTGTCTTGTATTATGTTACAGAGAAATGTCGTTCTGACTCATCACAACGGTCCCATTTCCCACATGGCATGTTCAGGCGTAGGTCTCTGGATTGCCACACATGAGAGCGGCACCGTCTGCCTTTACCATCTAGAATCCTTGCAACATCTTCAGGACGTGAGCATTGCACCCAGCGTGTTCCGAACTGTCCGCGACTCGTTCCGTCGACAAAAGGGTGTTCATGTCACTTGCCTAATGGCCCACAAGGGGTGGCTCTGGATTGGAACAAATCTTAGAGAAATGTCGTTCTGACTCATCACAACGGTCCCATTTCCCACATGGCATGTTCAGGCGTAGGTCTCTGGATTGCCACACATGAGAGCGGCACCGTCTGTCTTTACCATCTAGAATCCCTGCAACATCTTCAGGATGTGAGCATTGCACCCAGCGTGTTCCGAACTGTCCGCGACTCGTTCCGTCGACAAAAGGGTGTTCATGTCACTTGCCTTATGGCTCACAAGGGGTGGCTCTGGATTGGAACAAATCTCGGTGTCATTCTTACCATACCCCTTCCTCGTTTGGAAGGCGTGCCTATTATCAGCACTGGAAATGCCAACGTATCATTTCATGGATTTGTTGGACCTGTGAGTTTTTCTAATGCCACTAATGAAACCTACTCCTGCACTACTGCCTCTCGCCCAGCAACAGAAACACAGCAACGCCCTTACCACCAGCAAGAATCATCATCATCACCACCACCAAAAAGAGTTCAAAGAAAGCAACATCAAGGAGGTAAAAGATGACTCGTATATAGAAATGAGTTCTCCAATGTCTCCACCATCTTCACTAGTGACTTCCACGTCTCCGTCTTATGACAAAATCGCCGGAACCAGTTGTAATCCCTTGTGATGAACTGGGCAACAATGGAGAGTTGTGCCTTAATATGAGTAGCAATAATGCCAAGAGTGGTGGCAGTAATGAGGAGAGGATTAGCAGTGTTAGCTTTAGTAATCACAATGATAGTAACAGTAGTATTAATAATAATGCCAGTAGTGTAAAAGACACTGATGAAACTGACTATGTGAATGCTGTAAATAGTAATAGTAGTAATAACACCATTGAAAACGAAGAAGATGGCAAGCATGACTCCCTCTCGTCCGTTCCCTCTGCTGACTCCTCCTCATCAAGCTTTAATCAAATCATTAGTCCGGTAGACGGGGGAAGCAGTGCTGGAAGCGACAGATCCAGTTGTAACAGCATGGAACGTTGTTCCCTCTGCTGACTCCTCCTCATCAAGCTTTAATCAAATCATTAGTCCCGTAGACGGGGGCAGCAGTGCTGGAAGCGACAGATCCAGTTGTAACAGCATGGAACGTGGTGTTACTCCCGTGTCAGCGGCCTCATCCCCTTCTGCCAGTGTAAGCAACAGTAAAACCCTAGTCGTGCTCAGGAAGAAGAGCTCCAAAGATAACGTGTTCCTCCGTAACTGCAAAACACTTCCTCGCGGAGGTCCTATACCGTCTAGATTCAGTATTGAATCTGATGTGTATGGATTGTACGGGAATCTCATAAATGTGCGTGGGCTAGAGGATGAAGGGCGTTTCGTCGACCCTTTGTATGATGCCCTTCGGAGAAGTGACCCAGAGCTGAATGCCCTTGATGCCAAAATAAGCACTCTTGACAGAAGACTGAAAATGCGAATGAGTCGTCCCCGATCCTTGGATCTGTCCAACTGGTCGGTTGACTCGAAAATCTCAGCATCCTCCGATGAAAGCGTACTTGGCTCGAGAAGTAGTCAACAAACGACAGACTCCAATAATACCCCAACGACGGGAAATGCTATCAATGGCAGAAGTAATCATTCACCTATTCCTAACAATGTCAATGGAGAGGTGGCAAGTTCTCCAATAATACCCCAGCGACGGGAAATGCTATCAATGGCAGAAGTAATCATTCACCTATTCCTAACAATGTCAATGGAGAGGTGGCAAGTGACGGCAATGCCAGTAGTAAAGATCGTTCCAACGTTAATGGAACCAACAATGGTGGAAATTCTGCGGCTACCACAAATACCAACAAAAAGACCATGGCTCGGCAGAAGCACAAAAGTGTCAAAAGTCCACAGGAAAGAACTGTTCTGGTTGTGGTTGGTGTGAAGAGGATATCTCAACATGAGAACACAACCTCATCCAGACCATTTCTTGAGTAGTAACATGGAATCTGAATCCAAATCGTGTACTCATCTTACACTGTGGCAAATGAAAACTTAAAAAACGTGTGTGTATACCTAGACCAATATTTAAAGAAATGTTCTACACATTAACAATTCATTGTTTTAAAAATGTCATATTTTATATAATATGTATATGAATACACATAATATATATATGTATGCATATATACACATTATAAGTATTTCAATAAGTGATATTATCTTTTATTTAAAAATATATTGATTTTAATATACCATATACATCAATTCATCTGCAGTGGCTTTTATAGTAATTAAAATATCTTTAACTTGTACACTTGCATTTATTTTTTATTTAAAAAATTGTATCAATTAAACAAAATATATTTCATTGCATGTTGGTTTTTTAATCATTATTATGGTGAATTATTTTTTAAATTGTTTTACAATAATTTAAATAAAATTTGGAACATATTAAAACATTAAAGTAACAATGTAAATGTCCACCAGATACATTTAGGTGTGTGTAGTATATTTTACGTGTCAATGAAAAAGATCTGCAGTTTTCTTTCAATCAATTTTGATTTTTATAACAATCCATAATTTATTTATTTGTAGTAGCTTACTATCACTATTTTATCATCGTCCGTCGCCACAAAGAAAGATAAGATTTTAGAAACAGAATATAAAGTATATAACAATTATATTAAATACATATATAAAAGTATATATACCTATGTATATATAAAAGGAAGACAAAGCGTTTTGTTATTCTATCGAAACTGGAAATGAAAAGCATAAAACAACTTCGTTATACTACTAAATACACTATTAAGATGTACCTTAAAAATTCACACGTAATCGTTATTTCTTGTACGCTAAATACATAATTATTATCATTATTTAAATTTATTTAAGTTGTTTATTGTTTGTATTTAAAAAATGTTATTGCGAATTTGTTTTATATGCACATAAACTATATATAACAAATAATAACAGTGCGTTCGTTCAAGTAGCTATAAGCTAAAAAAATTAGATTTTGTAGCTGTAAACGAAATTTTTTATCATTGTTAGTAAATAGCGAGATTAGTCATGTATCAACATATTCAATCATTTCACATAAACAATACTAAATTTGTTAAGAGTAATTTTTTGTGCATGAAATTTTTAACGAAAATGGGAAAAATCAATTGAAAAATTAAAAGCGTCAAAATGTTATATACATGTAATTTCATATTATAATGTTGTCTTTTCTTTTGTCATTTTTTAAAACTTTTGTACACGTTTCTTCACTATTTGGCATTGTTTCNGAAAAATTAAAAGCGTCAAAATGTTATATACATGTAATTTCATATTATAATGTTGTCTTTTCTTTTGTCATTTTTTAAAACTTTTGTACACGTTTCTTCACTATTTGGCATTGTTTCTCATAAAAATCTCATCGAATTTTCTCTATCATAAAAATCTGCATGAGAAAGTGGAATTCTCCGGATTTCAAGCGTCATTAATAATTCCAAGTAAGAACATGGAAAAAATGTTGTCGTGTGTATTTACATGTTACTTAAAAAAGAGATATAAAAACTTTAGCCAGTATACATGTTATCATCATCAGGTTGGAGAATAACGATAAAATTCACAGTCACAGTCACATAATATGGCAGTTGTAATAATGAAACAACATGATTCAGTTCGTAATTTGATTAAGTACGGATATCACTATACAGTGTTACTAAAATTACTGCATTTTTCAGTCAACACGCCATAAAACAAGTAGGGATGCTACAAGAAAAGTCAACAACATATCTAGAATTCTCACGCTTACTACCACTTGCATGCAAAGCGTTGAAATTTTCCAGTCTTGCCGTGTCGTCATCCCCCTTTCCACGTGTGGTTGTATCTTTATCAGCACAAGGAGGTGATAATTCATGCTTCACAAGCACGTACCTCGTATAGTGTGTCCCTATATGGATACTGTCAACTTGGAAAACTTGCAGGGGTGAGAATAAAACTTCCTTCTCATGTTCATAAAATGAGTGGTCCCAAATTGCCATTGCGGTGCCGTTGTAAAACCCTTGGAATTCGAAAAGTGACGCTCCAGCAAAATTTTCAGCGCTTACGAGTCCGGAAGATGTTGAGATGAAATGTTGAAATGCCAACACTTGACCTTCCTTTACATCAAATTTCCTAGAGGCGCCACGGTACAAGAACCTCTGTTTGTCCATCCATCTTTCTGCTCTACTTCCCAATGTTTGCACAGCCAATTGAAGTAGCTTAAAGTAGGACTTTCCACTGGTAATTGTCAATATGTGTACCAGAACAAATTTCACGAGTATCTTTGTTAAACTCTGCATACATGGACGGTTCTCCGAGAGTATAGGCGATAAGGGCAATGTGATACTCTACAGGTACTTGGCGAACAATGGAATATTTGGAAGTATTATTGTAAATCTTGGCCCTTTGCGTCTCATTGAAAATCTTTGTGGCAGTTTCCCAGCCAAGCTTATAGTGGCTGTTGACCTTAAATTCACGTTTTTGGACGGCGAGAATTTCCGTAATGTTGGAGCTGGTGCGCATGGATATGTGCTTCAGACGAAGCAAGACAAACTCGACGTGATCGAAAACAATGCCAGAATCACCACTCTCGATAAATTTGCTGTCTTCTTCATCCCCAACTATAGTGCCATTTCCACTCGCGTCATCTCCATCTTCGTAAACATAGTCATCATCATCATCAGAACTGGCATCTTCATAGTACTTGTCCTTGTCGTCCAGCCTTATAACTGTATCTGCAGATGCTGCTAGGTCAGTCTTATTTTTGCGTTCATGTTTGTGATGATGTTGGCCAGATCCTCTGGAATGGTGATGCACAGACCTCTGAGTGGACGTGATTTGCTGCTTTACAAATAAAATTGACCACATGAATTGAATAGGTAATTGCATTTATTA
The DNA here is from genome assembly GCA_036850745.1 of Homidia socia. Lineage (NCBI taxonomy): Eukaryota > Metazoa > Arthropoda > Collembola > Entomobryomorpha > Entomobryidae > Homidia > Homidia socia. The sequence continues at coordinate 9,161 of JAANSP010001477.1, read as the reverse complement.
TACAACTTTGGTAAATGCAAATAGGTAGACTGCTGGTGTTTACAATTTACAATGATGATTTTTTAACTTGTTGCTTTTGATATTACAACAAGCTAGTTTTAATTTGTAGGTTCTTACCTGACAAATTATCCCTTCAAAAGCAAGAAAGGTAATAATTGCCACACTCAAAAATACTTGCGAATGCATGATGCACGCTTTGCTGCACCACAAAATCTAATGTTATGAATGAACTTCTCTTCGCACAACGTCACTCACATGCCACTTTGGTATTAAAGTAAGATTGGCAAATTTGTCACTTATTTTAATTCGATAAAATTATTTAAATTCAAGCAATCACACAAAGACAATATGGTATGTCCGTTGGAAGAAAAAGAAGAAGCTACAGTGAAGATGTCCCTGTTCGTGGCTTGTGGCTTTTTAGAAGAACAGTGGTTCACTACTGGGTTAAAAAATTGTAACTATCATAGTAAATATGTTGTGCTTTTCATGTTTCAGCATCTGATACAGTATTTTTTTTACAAGAGGACAAAAACTTGTTTTTGCATGGCATAATATTCCAGAGTATGAAAAAACGTAAGCGGAATGCCAAATAATTGTGGACATAGGTATTCTATTCAACGTTAAGATTAAGATTATCTACTCAGTAGTAGACAACAATCTCTTGCTTATGATTATGAATGTTTATACGTATACCTAACAATGGAAATTGGAAACTCGTTTCTTCTGAGTCACACTACTCCAAAGTGCACAACAAGACAAAAATGGAAGATAGCAGCAAGCAGCAGCGATGCTGCTGGACAAAGGTAGTTACACTAATTTTATTGCCTTCTTCTTGTATGGTCTTACATTCCACCTCAACCCGATACGTAAAAAATTAGCTGTGTAACTAGTTGAGTTGAACATTCAACCATAAAGCTATACTAGTATACGTACAGGACACAGAGATAACCAACTCCGGCACATATTATACAACCTCAACCTCTGAACTAAAAAATCAAATATTTTCTGGTGCGATATGCAATGTTACGTAGGAGGAAAACGTTTAGTTTATCTCTGTATCAATATTCAGTATCGCCATATTTATATTTGCATCAAGCTTTGCAGTGCATATCTGTAAATACATACCTACATGCGATATGAAATCACACGGAATATGAAAAGAAACTGACTATGACGATAATGATAACGCGATGAAATCAGCTAAGGTATATAGCAATGTGTGTTGTTTTTATGAATTTGTTGTCGTCATCAACATCACTACATAACCCAAAATTCACAAGCCTCGTACAGACACAAAAAATTTCTAAAAAGTGTTATTGCGTGGACTAAATAATAAACCTTTGTAGATATTTTAATAACAAAGTAAATATATATTTACAACTGCATAAGTTACGTATACATTACACGTTACGTTACTCACAAACAATGACACTGCTGCATTTTAGCATAGGCAATCTGATTGCATTTGTCTGTGTATAAATCAAGCCATAGGCTCCTGTGAGGTACATGTATGTACTTGGGTGCAATATCATGATGATTGTTATGATGATGATGATGCTTCATTAGAAATTGGCGTTGTGTTTATATTGTGAAGTTATTATAGTAGAAGGCTCATCAAACCATACCACCATTAATAGCATTATTATTATTATGAGCATGCTAAATTATTTTACCGTCACGTTGTGGCTCGTAATAATAATTGTAAAAAAGAAGAGCTCCAAGGTAGTAATTTAGCTGCTTTTCAACTGCTTCATTTCACATGACATACGACGCTAACATTTACTTGCAGCACTTATGCATTTATATAGATGTGGTACATTTCAAATTATTTTCATATAAAGTGCAGGAAAAAATGGATATAACATACATTGTCCTTTCACAGAAGTAAGTTGTAAAATTATCATAATTTTTTATTTGTGCTGTGAACTTGAATATTTGTATATGCTTATTATTTGCAAGGAAAATCTTAATGCATGAAAAAAACTCTAGTCAATACGCTGTCGCTTTGAGAAAATCCAATAATAACTAATTATGTAACTTTTATTTATGCCTAAATAGCAATTTTAAGTTCGCATATATCTTTTCTAATCATAATTGACAACGAATGTGCTATTAAAAGAAAGACACTGCACGGCAGGGGTTATTTTACAGGGACATATTTTTGAGAGGCTCGCATTAGCTTGGAATGAATGGACTATGAATGAACTATAAACTCTATGCAATCCTCAAAGCTTGATCTTGTCTTGTTTTTCAACAGACGTGTGTGTGCCACTAAAAACAAAATGATGAGTCACAATTATATGTAGTGAAATTACTAATATTGGTTTACCTTCATGCTTAGCGTAAGCTCTTGCTTTGTGTAGATTATTGTTGATGGATGGAATAAGACATTTTAACCTAATCCAAAAAAATAAATATTTCAATAACAAAAATAGACACAACAACTCCACTATAATAAATTATGAGTAAAAGAAAAGTTCACAGTGTGGTCATTCACATCAATTCGGAGAATTGAGAATCATTACTAAGTAAAAAATCCACTAATTAAGTTAGTATGAAACACAACAACATTATTTGAAACTGCATGCATTGTTACAAAGGGGATTCCACAAAAATGGCCAACGCGTGCATTTAATGCGTTAAAATTTTCCAGTCTTGTTGTTTTCCTTGTTCTGCCTTTCTTCATCATTTTTTCCCACGATAAATAGGTTGTTGTTCGGTGGAACTAGTAAAAGAATGCTATGATGCCCGATGGTTGACTAGAACATGCTTTGTATACCGTGCACCAACCTGATGGACGCTATCCACCCGGAAAACTTGTAAAGGCAAAAATAAAATTTCTCGTTCTTTTTCATGCTCTGAGTGATCCCAAACCGCCATCGCAGTCCCATTGTAAAATCCGTGTAATTCGAAAAGAGATGCGATGGCAAAAGACTCTGCAATGGCGCGTAATACGGATGTCGAAGTGAATTGCTGGAATGTGAAACGCTGACCCTTGCGCAAGTCAAATTTCTCAACGGCACCACTGTATAAAATCCTATAATTGTCTGTCCATCTCTCCTCTCTGCTTCCCAAGATTTCTACAGCTAATTGAAACTTTGAAGTATGACTTCCACTGATAGTTGCCACTATGCGAGTTGGAACTTATAATTCACGACGGGTGGCCCTGCTAAATTCTGCGTACAACGGGAGTCTGATAGTGTACGCAATGAGGGCAATGTGATACTCAACTCGAACTTTTCGAGCGATGGAATGTGAAGACGTTCTACCCAAAATCTTGTTCCGAATAGATGCATTAAATTGTCTTGAGGCAGCATCCCAGCCAATCTTATAAATTAGGTTGACTTTAAACTCTTCTTTTTGGAGAGCGAGAATCTCTGTTATATTTGAACTAGTTTTCATTAGGAGCCTTTTTAAGCGCAAAATAACCAACTCCGGATTGTTAAAGTGAATGACGGCATCCCCGCTGCTGTTGCTAGCTCTCTGGCATTTTTTGAAAATAAAGAAAGAAATTTGCATATTTTAAAATTTCACAGCTGCAATTCTACTCTCCCGCTTCCGATATGGCTAATTAAAGTCTTACCTGAGAAAAGGCTCCTTCAATTAGGAAAAAAATGAAGAGGCTTAAAAGTGTTGGATCAAAAATAAATTGCGGTTTTCCAGGAGAATTTTTAAATAGCATCACTCATTGACTTTTCTGGAGAGAATAATCGAGAAAAATTGACTGCAGTGAAGTCAATGATAATCAAGAGCAGAGTTTACGTTTTATGCATCAGAATGTGTGCAAGTTTAAGCAAAAATAAAATACACCCGGGCCAATCAAGAAAGTATTAGAAATGATTTTTTTGCTAATTTTAACCAGGTTGTTGTGTGATCTCCTTTGCAAGTCCATTTTAGTGAAATTTTATTGTACTATAATGAATTCAGCTGGAACATTTTTTTAAATCAGTCTATGCAAACAGTTTTTATTTCGTCTTACAGTTTCAGATAGAAGCATATCATAGATGCATAGATGGGGCAGTAACATTTGCTTTTCTTGCTGCTACATCCGATTTATTAGATGAAAATGCAACACCCTAAGAGATGCACAAACAATCTTTTATTGGTGCATTTCGATTTGGATCTGTCTGACTGTTTTACACATCTAGTCTTTTAATGCCGTGTGTGCAGTCAGTGAAGTGTACTCAAACAAAAATAATACAATTTGTACTGGGGCAATCAAAGAATATCTCTATAAAAACAAAATTGCATAGTTTTGTTCAAGGACACACAAACCTTATCAATCCTCTTCATTGGTTTCATATGCTTCGCTATTAACTGCAAACTGTACATTGCACAGTGACTTTCGCATTCATGGATTAAGATCATTTATTTCGTGAGTTGTTGCGGCGAACCCTAATGACTCAGATAAGGCAGAAGAATGAATACCTACATACAGATATGTTGCGAGGTTTTTTGTTTAATCTTGACTCATGATTCATGAGTAGGCAATATTTTTAAAGTCCTTAAACATCAATCATTATATCGTGTGCGGTATTATAAGCAGATAGGTGCACCAAGAAATTTTTCGACTACCAACCTAGTCTCTAGATGCATCTTTTGACATTACAAATCATTACTACTCAGAATCAGTTAAAAGGTTAGATTAGATTTTCATTTTATGCCTTTTTCGCTTTGATCTATAAAATATTACAGCGTACACAATAATTTAAAAATTTATCGAATTTCCATGTTTTTTTACTATGTATTTGAAGTTCACAGTGCAGCGAAACGGGTAAGGGCCGTATAGTTTCTTGAAAATTTACGAATGCTGTTTTGCAAATTATCCATCCCTTTGTCAAGTTAGCAAGACGCACGCAACGAAGCAACGGTTGAGTAGTGGAGGAGTGAGTGCGCTATTATGCACATTACGGATTATGAATCATCCTAAGGTCAATTTATTGACGAATATGAAACAGTAGGTTATCTTATCATTTATGGCAAATACTGGCAAATATTCGAATATTTGCCTTACGTGGTAAACTTTGTTTGCTTACTTAGCATGGCTATGACGCAAGTTAAAAATAAAGATTATTTCTAATTTTTTATTAGAAGAATGCCATTTTCATATGCTTCCGACGCGTTAATTAGCAAAAGAGGAATAATTGTACTCTATGAAGGTAATTCATGTGGTTTCTAAAAATCATTCTGTGATAAAACAGAGAGCTTTACAAAATTTGTTAAAATAAAGTAATTGGATACGTGTAAGGAAGACGTAAATGGGTAAAAGGGAAAGGAGCTGAGTAAGTTAATTAATATGATATTCGTTCGTGTATTAACAAAGGTATGTATTTATTTCTGAAACAGTGCGAAAACATCGGATGAGAAAAGGAAACTCTCAAGAAGCATAATATTGTACTGTAATTGCTATCATATTTATGATATTTAAAATTCATTCAGCTAGATAGAGCTTTACAGGATAGAGCTAATTGGAAGAGCCGTTAAAATGTAGAAGACGACGAATAGTTTGTGTTTTCATACTGCATGGCTGGGGACACATTATAGAAAAATTATTCCTGTCCTGTCAGATTGATTGTCTGTCACATTCTGTCATAAAAATCACGAAACATAAGAGAGATTGTCGTCACTCTCACTGTGTAAATAAATTACAGCTAGGTAATCATAATCATTGTTTGCAAACCCTGAAACATGACTAGAATATTTAACGACATTATCACAGCAGTAAGGAGGAATTAAAGCCCAGAGATTGCTGAAAAAGTAGATAGGCACAATTGAAGACGACACTAGGTAGTAATTTTTGTAACTTTTTAATGGCTTCATTTCCCATAGTTAGTTTGTACAATGTTATGTTGTTGAATAAATAATCATTGTATTTAATTGTTGTTAACAAATTAAGACGCATGTAAATTTGCATTACACTTAGAATAAAATAAGAAAGCCAAGAAAGGTGTCTTTCTAGGTATTATAATGTTTTGTAAAGAGTTTTCCATACTCAAAATCATAATTCTTTCTGAAAGTTCCGCACATATACATACATAGGTTACATATTATATGAATTTAATTCAATACTACATCTAAATGAAAATAATAAAATAATGCTCAAATTTCTTTTGAGAATGGCGTGGATTTATATATCATGTATGTACCTAATAATCACTTATCCTATTTGCTCCTTGAAGAGAGCCGAATGCAAAAGTTATTTTACAAGATAGCTCAACAATTTTCAACTAATTATTGTTAAAAAAGCACAAATCATCGAATGACACCAGCAGTACTTGGCTCTTTTAGTACGTATAACCGTACGTAGCCGTACAATTATTTAATTCGTGAGTCATGTGTAGGTAATGAATGATTGCATTGTAGAAGTACAATAATCCATTATCCCATTTTATTCAGAGATATTTCACGTAATTGTCTTTGCCCACTTGTCAGTTTAAATAGTTTCTTTCCTGAACAGAGGCTTCATTTAGGTTACATGATGAACATTTATTTTTCATTGCAGTACACTGTAACTACCAGGTTAATCACTACTTTTGCTACCTGTGTACTTAAAAATGTTCCGAAATATTGTCAATCAGTAATCACGCCAAGTACAATTGATGTCAAAACAGAAAAATTGAGTCTTTTTCATTTTTATAATGCAAAAAAATTATCTGGAGTTTCTTTTTCATGCAAAATATTTGGCTGCATTTTATATACTTGTAGTATGCAATAGATAATCCATTATAGATTTATCGTGTCATTTACTTTAAAATGTCTACCTAGGAATATTTATTTAATTATTGCCCCAACCAAATCTACATATTTTTTTCCACCAACCGTGCATAATTCATTTCTGCAAGAAATCAAAAATCATCTTGCATCAACTCCTTTTGCACGGTGCGGGTAGTTTCTCGTACATTATTCAATTCACTTCAGTTACGGAAGTTACATTGAGAGATTCAGTAGCGATATTTTCATGTCAATTTTTCTGAACCTATAATCTATAAATTATAGATTATAGGTATATTAATGTAAGACTAATTTAATTTCATAGTTCACAACTTTTTAGATGCCATTAGATGGCTTTTTTTGATGCATCGATACAAGAAAAGCCATAGGAAATGACTTTTTTGTGGCAAGCGACTATAAAACACTGACAACTTGAAGACTTGTTTTGTTTTGTTTGGCTCTTGGCTGAGATGCTTTTACAAAAAAATTACACGTGCTCTACAGTCTATACTACTACACGAAAAACACATGCATTGTATGAGCATGATGTATGCAATGCAATGTTTTCCACCGCTGAGCTGACGGAATCATTAGTATTAGTTAAGATTCTTAATTGCAATTTAAAAATAGTGTTTACGCATTTACAATAATAATAAATGCACTATCGACTCTGTGAGTTGAGTTGTGTTTTTTAGTGAAAGATAGCATGATAAAACTTACAAACAAACTTACAAACTTAATTGTCGATTATTATGGTGGAAGTGAAAAGTTTGTGAGAGTGACTTTACTTTCCTTACACCAAAAAATCAAATCACATCATTTCACTGCTTTCCACTTTGTACGTTATTTTCTCTGCTTGACTTGAAGTGACCGAAAACTATTCCAAAAGGGACCATCAATCATTATCATCATGCTGATGCACATATGTAGACGATGCGGATTCCAAACGCAAGTGTTTGAAAAATTCGTCAACCATTTGTGGGAGCAGGAACATCAAAAAGTGTCTAGGTCTTCGTTTCTGAAATGGAGCAATGAAGATAACTTACGAAGTCTAGTGCTTTATGCTCCAACGTCTCCCTATCCTTTACCCTCTGATGTTGTGTCCCTTTTCGTCCGTCAATCCATTATGGTGGTTGATTTTGTTTGCTGGACGGATAGACCGCAAAATTTCGTTATTCAGTTCAGCTTGGAGTAAGTAGTGATAATGCCATAAATTATTATTTAAAACATCAAGTCAATAATAATAGTTCCTCATTTAAAGATTTTTTTAAATATTGTAGGGAGGATGTGGTCAGGATGATGGAACTTTTTCAGCAACAGTCACCTGAGCTGACTTTTGGAGGGACTTTATTAGGACTTCGGAAGAAATGCGACGTTGGAGACTTTGAGTGTAAGTAGTTTTGATTTTTAAATGAGCCGAAACTGCTTTAATTATCGCTGAAGCTTGAAGGTAATTTAATTAAATGCATGCATGTACAATTTTATCAGGGCCCGGACTAATTGGAGATGGAACTGCTAGAAATGGTTCTTCTGAGAATGCCATTTTGATTGAGCTATCTGATGATAGCAACTCTAATGACTCAAGTGGGGATTCAATGGAGACAGGAAACTCAGGAAAGGAAAACAAGACAACAAACGGCAGTACTCCCATGAACAATATGGAAATGGAGGACAATAAAGCTGTAGAAAAGGAGGATGTCACCATTGCTAGATATGACAAGACCGATACATTGGAGATAGAAACAAAAATTAGCGACGAGTTCCGAGATGCGTTTCTTGAAAAGATGAAAACTAAAAAAAGGAAAACGGTGGATGACAAGAGGAGCGTGGAAAGAAATCTGCAATTGTTGGTGTCAAAATGGTTAGAGGTATATGTAGGCTTCCACAACAAATTGTGGCCATTTTGCTTTGCTGCGAGCAATAAGGAAATGAAAATGGACAGAAACGAAATAGGTTTCGAGGCCAACTTTATTGTTGAGTTTTTTAAAACAAAATTTAGTGCATGGCTGGCAGACATCAAAAAGAAAAAAGATATTAAAATAGATGAAATATCTACCGAATTTTTAAAAATTTTAGTTGATGACAAAGAGGCTGAGAAAAGACTGATCAAAATAAATAAGCAACAGGTAAAAACTGAAAATGATAAGGAAAGGACAAGAATATTAAAATTTAAAGTTCAGATAGTTGTGACATTTTCTAACTCTGGGACTGCAATTGCCAGATTGAAATTTTATGAAATTGAAGGGGAAAATACTGAATTTAAAATGAAAGCAGTTGAGAGAGTATTTAAAAAATTGTTCCGTAAGTACGAATTATTAGAAATACACAATTGGTCTCCAGTTGAGGAGGACAAGAATAAAATTAAGAGAGAAAAAGAAGAAACTGGCGAAAATTCATGGTCCCCTATTATTTTAGTAGAGTTGGAATAAAACTAATTGTAAGAAATTGTA